>JAHCHA010009151.1:0-11345 GCA_027742795.1 Vigna hirtella
AAAAGAAATACTTTTGTAGTCAAAGACCCAACAACACAAATGTCGATGATTCCTATCTCTTAAAGAGCCTGTTACAAAATCCAGAACTGCCACTCGACACGATTATCCAGTGAAATAATAAACGTCGATGACTCCTAACTCTTATACAGCCTGTTACAAAGACAATAACTCCCACACCACAAGTCCAGTGAAATAATAAACCCAGCTAAAACAAGGAATGCAAATAATAATAAAACTTACAGTTTCACAGGATTTTCATCCACTGCTTCTCAAACCTACAGCACACATCCATTGCCTCCCTATAAAGCTCAAGAGGAAAGCAAGAAGAATTAAATCGAAAAAAATAATCTCTTACAAGATTAAAAAGTACAGAAACCATAAGGTAATTACACAAACTCAAGACTCGATGAAGATAGAAATCAGCATTGCTTGTTCAGTGCTTGAAAAAGAATGGATAGCAAGTTGCACAAGCTAGAGAGCGCGCCAATGAACCAGCCGCTAATGGTACATAAGGAACTGCAGTTGGAGCGTTTTTTGCTGTGAAATCCTCCAACCAATTGCGTAATATATCATAGCAAGGAAGGTAAATTCCTACCTGATTTGAGCATACAAAAGTTATGTCAGTCATTTTCTTTTTATTAACACATCAATAAATCTCCGTTGATTGAAAATGTAAACCTACAGATGGTACTGCAAGAGCCAGGCCAGCATTTGTGCCTCTCCGCAGCTTAGCAACTCCCTCCTGCAATACCAAATTGGCATTGAATAATATGTATCTATATTTGTAAAAATAAATATATGGAGTGAACATAACATAAATGAAAATAAACTACCAACCTGGTGTATAATTTTGTATATGACATCCAATGTTCCTTTGGAGCGAAAGCACTCAGGAGGACAGATGGACATTGTTCCTTGGATTCCAGCCCGGTGGCATGATGGAGAACACCTTAAATCAGCAAACATCTAAGAATAACATTGATTACAAGTCTATTGAGGAAAATGTTATACACATTTTTTATTTTAGCAAGTAAACAACTAAGATGGATTTAAAACCAAGAAAAATCATTCAACCAGACAACCTCTAAAGAAAATGAAGCATTTGCAGTAGTTTGTTTTGTAGATAGAAAAAACAGCAAAAATTTATGTTCCTTGCGTACCATATTTGGGCCAAAACAAGCCATTCTACTAGTCATATTACTGAGTGGATGAGAATATGGAACCCCTGCTGCTTGTGCTTGCAACCTTGTCTGATACATGGGAAAATCAAATCATAGTACACCAATAATTGGAAGTAAATGAAACTTAAAACACTACTGTATATCATCTAAATTCCTTCACATGATACATTGGTTGTCTTCCTTGCAAAGATCAAGAATGTCTTAGTAGAAAACCAAGTTACGATGAATCCATACACTCAAGAATGAAAAACTAATAGATAACCTTATTAGAGCCTCGATGCTACGCAGGACCAATTCATAAATTCAAAAACCAAAAACCCAATGGATAAACTCGTAACAGGCTCTGGAAACTAATCCAAAGACTGGAGCAGAGACACAAATAACAATCCAATCCTTACTGTTCAGTGATCAAGTCCAGAGAAATTTAATACAGAAGAAACTATGTTACCCCAGCGGTTGCAAAAGAATAAAAGTTAAATGGCTGATGTAACAGAAGAGAAAATAAAAGATAAGTAAAAATCGATTGGATAAATTCAAGAATTAAAAATTCAAGTATAGAACTGAAAGATAAATTCAAGAATAAAAACCAAAGGATATATATAAAAAACCAACAATAAAGGTTCAGAAAAACCAAAGGATATATATATAAAAAAGGAGAGTCGAGATTGACGGCTGAGATTACGTGGTGTGTGGAAAATTAAACCAACATTAGATAATGCTGTAAAATATATTTTTGTTTCTATTTTCTAAATTATAATGTTGGCATCCTTGTATTCCCCATTTATGATTTAGTGAATCTGTTTATCTTAAAGGATTGTTACACACAATATATATATATATATATATATATATATATATTATAGTAAAGAAACAATATAATGAATTAAAATAAAAAAATTAAATTAGACTTTATCTCTTTATTTTGTTTTTTAATTCTTCACTATGTTTGTTTTTTCTTTGTTGACTTTATTTGTGTGTGGACCAGCATATCCAATAATGAATTTTGTGCAATAAAGTTCAACCAATTTTTGCGATCTTGTAATAAAAAAGCACACCTTATAAATAATTAATGGAATACAAATAAAAGAAAATAAAACTATGGTATGATGTTACATCATTACATACAAATTTATTTGGGATTCAAATCCCTTTTTCTCATTATGTATGATGTGACTGTATTTAAACACTTCGCTTAAATTAATGTTCTATTGATTTTTTATAACAGGATATATTTTTAAGATACAAAAATATTTTCTTTATAATTTTGTGATCTTAAACTTTATTTAATATCAAAATTTTATTATAAAAATAAATATTATGATATTTGCAAAGAAAATTCTCATAAATGAATTGAAATTTTAACCTAAGCAAATAACTAAATCAAATTTAAATTGTAATTTTTATTGAAAAAATTGGTGATTTGATGTTTCAAAGCAGAGCAGAAGGTACATCTGTAATGAACTTGTTTGACGGTGATGTTAATAAAGTCTAACTACTTCTTAGTTGTATAGAGAAAAAAAAAATATATTATTTGAAAGGGCAAAAAGGAAAATAAAACTGAGTAAAATAAAGTTGAAAAAGATTAAAATATAAAAACAAAATACCAACTAAAAAATAAAAATTACCTATTCTTTTACTATATCGATTTATCAACATTAGATATGAATTTTGATTTAACAATTAAATAGATTAAATAAATCATATGTGTTTTTAAGAATATATTAGTGATCTCATAAAAAAAAGAAAAACATGTTAGTGGCTTATATTGAGTATATTTATATTCATTATAAGAAACAAATTGTTTTACAATACTAGGTTTTATATACACACACTGATTATATAATATATGCATATATTATCATTATTATATTATTATTATTATTGTATGGTTTATGTTCGGTGATCAATACCAGAAAAATTAAATATTAGAAAGGAAACTCAGAAGAAATAATGCTTTTCTTACATCGATGGCATAAAGAAAATTCATCGACCCAGATACCCGCCAAAAAGAAAAACCATCAATAAAGGTTCAAGAAAACCAAAGGATATATATAAAAAAGGAGAGTCCAGATTGACGGCTGAGATTACGTGGTATGTGGAAAATTAAACGGTGATGATGCAATTAGAATTTTAATGTTGCAGGTCCTTCTCCGTTTTGGGACCACCAACTTGGCATGGTGCTAACGGCTCCTTACCTTTATTATTATTATGAACGTTGAAACAGCTGTTAGCTGACAACACACTGAAAAACATTTTAATTATTATTTTTTAAATATGTTTTTCATATTTAAATGTTTTTATAAATATTATTAAAATTTAGATTTATCTAAGTTTTAAATTGCTTGGATATGTTTAGTTAAACCCATGTTAAAATATATAGAGTATTAATAAATTTTATACTTTTTAATTTAATATTGTTGTTTAATTTTTCTTTTAATTAGCCTGATTCTTATTTTATAATTTTTTTTTTCAATTTTAGGTGTGAATTAATTCTAGTCTAAGTATATTTTATGTTAAGTCGAATCAAACTCATTTTAGTAAAATTGAGTTTGATTAAGTCATGTATTAGATATAGTTGAGTCAATTTGATCTTATGTTAAGTTTATTCGTATTTTTCTTTTTCATCCAATCGTGTCAGATGTGGTAGAATCAGACTCGCATACATTAACCTAGGTTTAAATCATATCATGTTAGTGGAGACAAAGATAAAATTGATTAATTTTGGACTCTTGTTGTTACTTCCTTCACCACCCCATCTTCTCCCTCCACCTTTCCAATTTTTTCTAAATTTCAATCTTACTCTTTTTACTTTTACCTTTATCTATTTTACTTTTTATTTTTTAAAACTCTAATCCCCTTTCACTTTCACTTTTTCTCTCATAGGCAAGCCTCCACCCTACTACCACTTTCACTTCTTCTCTTTCTTTTCAATTTCTACATCTGATATTCATTTATACTCTCGAGTTTTTAAATATTTGTAGACAATTTTTAAATGTGTATATGATATTTAGTGAGAAAAACAATGAGTTAAATTTTTTATTGTAAGTTAAATAACATGTAGACACTACTCGTGTTTCATAATCATGCAAAATAACAAATTACTTTTATTATTATGTGAGAGGGTAAAAAAAAATGAGTAAACAAAACAAAAACCTATGATATTAGAAAACATTAAACTATAGAATAAAAGTTAATGAAATTGAAGATATAGTGGAAACAAAAATGTGTTAAATGTGATTAAATGAAAATGAATAAGAAAATAAAACAAAAACTTAAATTTTATTTTAGAATACTATGTACTCCTCACATAACAATTTAATTAAAGTACCTGTTTCACAAACTCATTTGATTTTCCATACATGTTTTAACAACTATAATTGTGGTTTAGTATTTTCTCTTACTAAGACAATATAATTTGAAAATCGATATTTATATTATTAGCACATTGTATGATTTACTATAATGAGACAAATTTAGTGTTTTACAAGAACTACTATGTATATAATTACTAATTCTTAGCACTTTGGGAATATTTTAATTAATTCATTCATTCTTTCTAATTTTCTTGTTCAACCAATTTTAAAACTTGAAAGGCAAGACCTAACAAGCTTAAATGTTCATAATTTTTCTATATTAACAATTAGTGCAACAAACTCCGCTCTTGTTTTCCCAGTCTCTCAATATTTTATTTAAGTTTATGTTTTATCTTCATGTTTTATCTTTATCTTGTTTACCCTCATTCAACACATTTTCTTCATTTTCAATCGCATCTCACATTTGTTATGTTGTTGAACCTCATTCTTGTCCTACAGTCTCTCGTTTATGTATTTAAGTTTTCGTTTTGATTTCTTCTTTGTTTTCATGTTGCTTTGCTCCTCATTTTTTTACCCTCTTGTTTTTAACCACCACACTACACACTTTAATATTAACACAAACTAACATTTGAAGACAAAAAAAAACTAAATCATAGAAATTCAATTAAAATAATGTAACATTTTTAATAGGAACTCAATTAAAATACCCAAAATTATAATTAAAGCTTAATTATTATTTTTTAACTTAATAAAAAAATTATTAATACATTGAATACTACTTATTTTTAATATTGTGTAACTAATTATATGGAAATGATTCCATAATTATGATATGGAAGAAAGACTCCATTATTATCATTCGGAATCTATAAGTTTATGGATTTAAAGTTTTAGATTCGGAGTTACGAAAATGAAATGCACCCTTACTCGAAGGGTATTTTAGTCATTTCATAGTTTATGGGGGTGTATGGATAAATTTGGAGGCGCAAAAAGAAAAAAGCCTAGCCCATATAGAGCGGAAGCGAAGAGACCCAGGACCAGGAGTAGCACTCGTCTCTTTCTCCGTCTCACTTGTAAAACAAACACACAGGACAAGAGAGAGAAAGAGAGGCATCGGCGCGTGTGTGTAATTGATATTTGATGCGCATGCGGTGGTTCCTCCGAAGCCCAATCAAAAGCCCGCTGAATCTGAACCTGAGCCCGAGGCGTTCATTCTCGTTGAGAGCTTTGGTTCCTCACTGGCCGAGTCCCGCTTCTCCTCGCTCCCTTCCGAGATCGTCAATTCCAATGGCAGCCATCCACAACCACAGCAACAGCGAAGCTGGACTTGCCAGACGATTCTGGATCAAGTTCACGCGCCAATCCATCTTTGCCATGTACACTCCCTTCGCCATCGCCTTTGCCTCTGGGAATTTGAACATCGATTCCTTCCACCATTACGTCGCCCAAGATGTCCATTTCCTACCGCCTTTGCTCAAGCGTGAGTTGGCTTTCTTCATTTTATACTATTCATACACTCATACATGCTTATCCACAAACAATGGCTTCCCTAGGTCTTATTCTCTATAGTTTGGTTGCGGAGAAGCTCTACAATTATGTTGAAATTGTTATCTATCTGTCTGTCTCAGATGGTAGAGTGTGAAAATGTGAAAATGTTCTCGTCACTCAGCGTTATTTATTTCGTCTCACTCAATTTCCAAGTTAGTGCCGCTCAATTCATATGTTCGGTTGGATTTTTATTTTTTTTTGTCTTTTTTCCTTTTGTCAGTTTTCTTTGCAACCAAAACTGGAAGGTTAGGTTATTTGGTGATATTGCATATGCATTCATTGAGGTGAGTTTCGGTCTTTAAATCTAGGAAAGAAACTGTACGAGACCTACTCTACTCTCCCCTGGTCTTTTTTTTAATAATAGAAAAAAGTGTTAGAAGGTTGTGCAAAATAATTTGGTTGTTTGAAGTTTCTCGTGTGTTTAATTGTTACTTAGGTATGAGTTGGCTGAAGAGTGTGTTGATGATGACGATGCAAAACTTGGAATCTGTCAGTTGAGGAAGGCAGTTCTAGAGGAGTCGAAGATGCACCACTCGTTAGTTAAGGTAAGACAATTTCCTCATTTACACGGTGCTGGACTGAATTATGGTCTTCAGATCTTACTCATTATGCTTATTGTTGAAATGTATTAAGTTTATGTTGTTTTGTGTGTGCACCCAAAACTTAAGAGGTGGGTTGTATTCTGTCATGGTATTCTATATATATAGAATACCAAAACCTTGTTAGTGTTAATGAATAACAAAATGTTTGAGTTAGTTCTCTAACATGGTATCAAGAGCCAGACCCAGTGTGCCACTGCTGTCACCGTCACTTTCCGCGCCGTCACTGCTATCGCCGCCGCAGTTGCTGCTATCGCCGCCGCTGTCGCCGTCTGCCGCCGCTGTCCTTCGTCGCCTTTTGTTAGGCAAAGTTAAGGGTTAGGTTCGCCCTGAGAAGTGCGACCCAACCCTGGTGGTCGCCCACTGCTGTCGTCGTCACTTTCCGTCGTCGTCGCTGCTATCGTCGCCGCCGTCCTCCGTGGCCTTTTGTCAGGCAAAGTTAAGGGTTAGGTGCGCCCTGAGAAGCGCGACCCAACCCTGGTGGTCGCCTGCTCAGAAACCTCCGCACGCTCCTCCACGCGTTGCTTCTCTCCGGCAAGTCTCCGACGCATGTTCCTTACGCGCCGCCTTCTCGGTGTCAGATCAACACCGCGCCACTGCAGATCGTTTCGCCGGAGCTTCCTGAGCGTGTTTTGGCTCTTGCTTCGCAATTTCGGTGGCTGTAGTTTGCACCTAGGGTTTTCTCCCTCAAGCTGATTTTCTCCCTCAACGCTGTTACCCTTTATTACTTGTGAAACCAGATTCCAGTTTTCCATATTGAGCCTTCTTCCTCATTAATACCAGATTTCGCAGTCTACTTTTGATGAGCTTCATTTCTTAGTATGGTTAGACAGGGATTCTGATTTCCCATAATCATAAGACTTTGTCTCTGTTTTGGATCCTAAGTTCTGTTTCTTCTCACAGATTTAGAATGACATCCTTTACTAAAATTAATTTCTCCTTATCCTCCACTTCAAGGAGAGGAGCTAATCGAGGAGGCCTGGTAGTCGAAGTGGGTATGTGCAATGCTCATACTGTAAGAAAATTGGTCATACCCAGAAAAAATGTTATTCATTACATGGTTTTCCAAATCAAACTGTGCATCCTTACAATTTTGATAATTCGGAATCAAGAATCTCAAATGAAGAGTATCAAGAATTTTTGAGATACAAATCTGACAAATCCATCGGCCTTTGTCAGTTTCCTTTAGTGCCAAGTGTGTCAACTGCATGCATTTCACAATCTGTGGAATGTCAAGGTTCATGGATTCTTGACTCAGGTGCCTTAAACCATTTGTCTGGTAACACTCGTTTATTTTCCTCCATTACCCCTCAAAAAGTTCCTCAGTTAGTTACTGTTGCCAATGGATCCAAATTGACATCTCAAGGAATTGGCAAAGTGTTCTTATCTCCTTCATTAAACTTAAATTTTGTTTTGTATATTCCTCATTGTCCTTATAATTTAATCTCCTTGAGTCAATTGGCATGTTCATTAAATTGTTCTATAACCTTTACTGCTACTTCCTTTGTCATACAGGAACATGGTACGGGTCGTCGAATTGGAGAAGGATGAGTCAGGAGGACTGTATTTCCTAAAACCTAACTCTTTTGTTTCCTGTATTTCAACTTCATCTCCTAAAATTTTACATGATCGTTTGGGTCACCCAAGTTTGTCTAAGCTGAAGTTGATGGCTCCAAGTCTTAAACACATTTCTGTCTTAGATATTGAGTCTTGTCAGTTAGGAAAACATGTTAGATCTTCTTATCCAAAGAAATCTGAGACACGATGTAAGTCTATTTTTTTTACCATTCACTCTGATATTTGGGGATCGAGTCGAGTTACTTCCTTTGGTTTAAACTATTTTGTAACCTTCATTGATGAATTTTCTCGGTGTACGTGGGTTTATCTTATGAAAGAGAGATCTGAACTTTTAGTCATTTTTATGTCCTTTGTTAATGAAATTAAGAATCAATTTGGAAAGACAATTAAAATTCTCAGAAGTGATAATGCTAAGGAATATTTTGTTGCATTTTCTTCATTTTTATCTTCCAGAGGAATTTTACATCAGTCAACATGTCCTCACACTCCACAACAAAATGGCATAGCTGAGAGAAAAAATAGACATCTCATTGAAATAGCATGTTCCATGATGTTAAATACTAATGTTCCTGTTCATCATTGGGGGATGCAATCCTCACTGCTTGTTTTTTGATCAATAGGATGCCTTCATCTCTTGACAATAAAGTTCCTCACTCCGTAATTTTTCCAAATGATCCTCTTTACCATGTCTCTCCACGTGTTTTTGGGAGCACTTGTTTTGTTCATAATGTCTCCCTAGGTCTTGATAAACTTTCTCCCAAGTCTATTAAATGTGTCTTTTTGGGATATTCTCGCATTCAGAAAGGATATAGATGTTATTCTCCCTCCATAAGAAGGTATTATATGTCTTCTGATGTTACCTTTTTTGAGGATACACCTTTCTTCTTGTCTTCCAAGGAGGATCGTTCATCTGTTCAAGAGATACTTCCTATACCATCATGTGATCCCTTGGTCATTCCCGCTTCTCCATCTTCAGCTCAAACTCAGAATGCACAAGATATTGTTCAACCATCTTCCTCCTTGCCTGAAGATCCTCGAGACTCAGCTCCTTCTCCAACAAATACCCAGACCATGGATCCTTCATCCTCCTCGTCCTCTCTTGACTCAAATCAGGCTTGGCTTGGCCTATTGCTCCTGGTAAGAAACCCGTGGGATGTAGATGGGTATATGCTATTAAAGTTGGTCCTACTGGTGCAATTTATCGTCTTAAAGCTCGTCTAGTCGCAAAGGGATATACTCAGGTTTATGGTCTCGACTATTGTGATACTTTTTCTCCTGTGGCCAAAATCAGTAGTGTTCAATTATTTCTTGTCATGGCTGCCATTCGACAGTGGCCACTTCACCAATTGGACATTAAAAATGCCTTTCTTCATGGTGACTCATTAATTAAATCATTTATAATTTGTTTGATGATATCTATTGCTTCGATAACAATAGTAATTCTAGAGCTAATACATGCGAGAAACCTCGATCAAGAAAGGATACATTTATTAGATAAAAGGGCGATGCAGACACTCCTCGTTCCTTTGATGATTCATGATAAATTGTCAAATCACTCCTCGTTCCTTTGATGATTCATGATAAATTGTCAAATTGCATTGTGCTGGCAACACATCATTCAAATTTTTGCCCTATAAACTTTCGATGGTAGGATAGTGACCTACCATGGTGGTGACTAGTGACAGAGAATTAAGGTTCAATTCCAGAAAGGGAATCTCGTTAGCATATACCCAATGGTATCATCAAATCCATACTATATAAAATATGAATGGCATAACATTCTTATGTTGCCCATCTTCAATTTGGCCATGAGTAAGAAAAAAAAGATCTCATAAAGCGCTTTCAATGGTCATTTTTAATACTAGAGAACTACGTACAAGACGTAAGATTTGTTAAGCTCCAATGGGAAACCAATAAGCATTAAAAGCATATGGACATACCAAATAAATTGATCACAGATAATGTTTTACAACATTTCTCTTTTCATATTAAGAGAAAAGACTCAAAGCTTTCAACTAAAAGTGGTTATCAAGAAGGCACCTGAGTAGTAAAACTTTTTAAATTTTTGTCCTATAAACTTTCGATAGTAGGATACTAACCTACCATGGTGATTGAATTTGAGGGCTCGAAACTGGGTCCCGTCTCGTATCAGTGACTGCTGGAGCTATTCCAACAATGACATTGGGTCGTCGCATGTTGATTGGGGCCAAATTGGGAACGAGCAAATGACTCATTAAATCATTTATAATTTGTTTGATGATATCTACTACTTGGATAACAGTAGTAATTCTAGAGTTAATACATGCAACAAACTTCGATAGAGAAAGGATACATTTATTAGATTAAAGGACAACATAAACACTCCCCTTTACTTTGATAATTGATGATAAATTGTCAGATCACATTGTGTTGGTGATACATCATTCAATTTTTTGCCCTATAAACTTTCGATGGTAGGATAGTGACCTACCATGGGGTGACTAGTGACAGAGAATTAAGGTTCAATTCCAGAAAGGGAATCTCGTTAGCCTGAGATAAATCTTTGGAGAAGCTCATACACAATGATATCATTAAATCCATACTATATAAAATACGAATAGCATAACATTCTTATGTTGCCCATCTTCAATTTGGCCATGAGTAAGAAGAAAAGATCTCATAAAGAACTTTTAATGGTCATTTTTAGCACTAGAGAAACTGCATACAAGACATAAGATTTGTTAAGCTCCAATGGGAAACCAATAAGCATTAAAAGCATATGGACATATCAAATAAATTGATCACGATAACGTTTTACAATTTTTCATATCAAGAGAAAATAGTTAAAGTTTTTAACTAAAAATGGTTATTGAGAAGGCATTTCAGTAGGTTTTGCCTTACAAACTTTCGACAATAGGATAATGACCTATCACGCTGGTGATGGGTGAAAGACATAAATTAGGGTTCAATTCTAGAAAGGGAGTCTCGTTGGCCTGAGATAAATCTTTGGAGAAGCTCATATACCCAATGATATCATCAAATCCATACTATATAAAATAAGAATGAACATTCTTATGTCGACCGTCGAGGGACGAGGGACGAGGGTCGAGGGTCGAGGGTCGAGGGTCGAGGGTCGAGGGTCGAGG
>JAHCHA010009166.1:0-11563 GCA_027742795.1 Vigna hirtella
ATATTGGTTGTCGTTAAGCTCCTGCACTTATGAACTGATCATTAGGAATGCTAGGAATTGTATGAACTCGTGATTAGGGAGAAGCCTTCTTGAAAGGTACTTTAGAGAGTGGCATTAACAATGATGATTTGAATGTTGAATTCCTAAAATATATGAGAGTGAATAAGATGAAATTGACCCCCAACAACATATCCATACATATATTTCATTGAAAGTGTTTATCTTGTGCTTTTGCCATTGATCAAAACTTCATGCATACATATTTAATTTCGTCTTTTGCATATAAAAATCCAAATATTTCGTCTTTAAGTCTTAGCTAATCAAGAAACCACACAACTAAACTAGGTCGTGAGTCCTTTGGGAAGAACGATACTTGGTCTTACCAAGTTTATTACTTGAACGATTCGGTCATACTTGCCGATTGAAAAACAAGTTTGTGACATCATATTTTGGTGTTCATAAATTTGTCCATCAAGCTCCCGCGTCCAGATTCGCCTTTAGAGAGTAGAAGAGTGTTCTGGTTTGTTGCTCCAGCCAGAGATACAAAACCTAGAGTGCCTAGGTCCTTTAAATAGAGTTGGAACAGAGTAGAAACAGGGCCCGGTCCAAAATAATCAAAACAAAGCAAAAACTAGGCTGGATCTGCGATGCACGACGCTCGGGCACCCCATTTAGGGAGCCTGGGCGGTGAACGGCTCTCATGTAGGGCTTGAGCTTCAGTTGGTCGCCTAATGATAGGTTGTCGTTGAAGGTATCAAATTAATACTACTTTTCAAGGCAACTTCAGTATTGCTAAGTAGTATTCAAGAAAGTAGATAGGGTTAAAGTAACCCTGAGTCGTCTCCCAACGAATATGGAATTGCCTTTTAATATTTGAATCTTATGAATGCAATGCAATGTTTAAGAATAAAAATGATGTTTGGAGAAGGTTTAAAGAACAAATAAGAAACTTAAAAACAATTATGATGAAATAGGCTAATTCCACTGCTTTTCCAAGATAGATTCATCATCGGTTATTCACAGATAATTGTTCAATTGATTATTATTTAAGTTTCAAATTAATTAATTGATTATTATTTAAGTTTCAAATTAATTAAAGTACATTCTTAATTAATTTGAGGCCGATCATGCATTTAACCAAAGTAAATTCTCAATCAAATGCAAAACCTTTCTAGATTATTCACAATAAATTCAACCAAAGTACATTCTCAATCAAATTCTATTGTGTCTAATCATGTCTATTCTTAAATCTCCGAATCAAGTTAAAATTTAATCAATCAAAGTAAATTCTCAATTGATTATAGTTGAAATTATTACTACCAATCAAAGTACATTCTCAATTAATAGTAAAAATCATTTAATCATATGAAAGTTCCTAAATTAAATCAAAGTAGATTCTCAATTAAACCTAGGAACCCTAGAACTCATATAATCAATATGCATGTAGATTCAAACACATTATGATGCAAAAATCTTTGCTTTTAATTTGATAGAGAGATGAAAGACATAGAGAGAAAACAACTTAAATCAATAATCAAAATAAACAATTGCATTAACTCAATCTAACCTCAGAATCCATAATGGAATTACAGCAAAATAGCCCTAGTTGCTTAGCTCTCCATGAATGGAGTTGAATACAAGATGAAATAAGAGAGAGAGAGAAGTGGTGAATGAATGAATGAAGTGAAGTCCCTTTTCTGCCTCCCCTAGGTCTCTTTATATAGGGCTTGATTGGGCTTAGACTCTGAATATTCAGTTGATAGAATCTTTTATCTTATATCTTCCAAATAACTAAAAGATTTACATAATTATAACATTATTTGGAAGATATTTTCTGTTGATATTCCCAAATTAAATTAATTCAACAATTGAATTTTATCTTTTAGCTTTTCTGAACTTCCAAAATTACACATAAGCCCTGAAATTTCCTTTATCTGCACTTTAGCCCCTTCAAAATTTTCCAAAATTGCACCAGAACCCCTGTTGACCAGCTTTGACCAGAGAAAGGACGCGACCAATAAAGCGCTGCCACGTGGCAGCCCTCTTTCTCACCCAATTAGGGTTTCAGATTGGGAAAGGGCTTCCCCCTTTACTCCTGCGGCGGCTGCTTTGAAGGTGGCGGACGATGAAGTCGCACGGTGGCTGGTGCGTGGAGGACGATGAGGTCTCACGATGGCTGGTGCGTGTTTGATGGTGTTGCGCGGCGCGGATAGGTGCGACGGTTGCGCGTGAAGGAGGAGGAGTGTGCGGCGGCTTCACGGTGGCATGGATCTGCGTGATGGACAGTGGCGCGGTTTTGCGAGGAAGAAGAAAGGTTGCGCGATTGTGGTCGAGATGCGAAACCGTGGTGGTGGGAGTGGTAGTTTGTTGATGCGCCAGCGAGAAAGGAGGGAGATGATGGTGGTCGTGCAGTGTTGATGCTCGTTGATGGCGTCCATGTCGGAATCGCGATTTGCGATTGCTGTGCGAGCGGAAGACTCGTGGTGGCCGGCGACGTGAAATGGTAGCGGCGGCACATGGTCCGGCGAAGTCCATGGATTAGAACGAAGGCAGCGGCGGCGTGGTGCGGAGTGAAGGTTGACGGTGGTGATTCACGACAGACGGCGGTTGACGGTAGAGCGGCGACTAGGGTTTTTGTGGAGAAGATTATGCTCATGTGTTAGGGCTGAGGTGGTGTGTTCTGATTGGTTCACTAGTGAGTCAAAGGATCAGTGATGTGGCATCATCTGGGTGGTTCAATCTGTTAATGGTGGACGACCACATGGCATGATCTGGTGAAGTCTGATTAGTTAGTGGTAAGAGGGGTATGAACAGGAAACTTAGGAGGTGTATTCAGAATAGGGTTACTATTTGGCTTAGTATTGGGCCTGGTTAAGAGGAGAGGGGTGTATGTAGGGAAATTGGGAGGTGCAAGGGTAAAAGTTGCCTGTTTGGCCCATCTGTACATTATTTTTCAAATCAAACCTGATTTTGGGCCTTGAATTGCCATTTGGACCAATATAACTTATAATTTCAACTGCACAAATAAACATTAGAACATCCAAGAATAATTTATGCGCTAAAACACACTTTTGACGCCCCTTTTGTTTCTAAACACAATCAATCCAATCATCACAAATCTTCTTTAAAACAACCATTTAAGCACAAATATCTCATAAAAAATTTAAATTTTAAAGCATAAATGTGGGCATAAATATGCACTCATCACTTAGGCTTCGGGGTCCGTCGCTCGGGCGGCCTAGGAGGGCGCTCGGACGACTGACGTCGATTTTTCCATGCTCAAGCCTCTTGCAGGTCGCCCAAGCTTCGTGTGGTTCCCCCTTCTGGTGCTTTTCCAGGCTTTTTTGAGCTCTATTTCCTTAACACTTCATCTTTGCTTCCTGTATTAACTCATTTTCTATCAAAACAAAGGGAATTAGTTATAAAATCATCAAATTCAACCTCAACTCTCTTATTCACACAAATTAATAAAAAAGCATGATTTCAAGCAAGTTTCTAAGTGAAAAGGTTGCTTTTAGTATTAAAATTACATCACAGATAACGATATTTTAAACCGTTATCACAACCCCAAACTTAGAACTTTGCTTGTCCTCAAGCAAAACAAAATGTAACTTAGCTCTCAACAAAGATCATAGTGGTTCAACAGTTTTTCAAAATCTTTTCTAAGACAAGTAATCACTTTAATCAACTCATCATAAGAATATCAGTTAAGATGCACAAATGCTTTCTCTCAAATAACTCAAAGTGATGCTCAAACAGTTCAACAGATGCTATCCTTAAAAATAATCAATCAACCAAGCAGAGATGTAATCAGAAATTCAAAGAACTATTTCTCACCAAGGAAAGTGTTTCACTCAAGCACTCAAAAGTGTATCACTCACTCACAAGTGTATAGTATTGGTGTCTTTTTCACTCTGCCATCACAATGTCACATAAATTAACTTTGTCTTTCATTTAACCACAATTAAACAGACTCACAAGCAGGTTTTCATCACAAGGGCTTTTCATGGCTTGTAACTTGGCTGGGATAAGAAGAAGATTGGTTTTTCTGGTCACCAAAATCCCTTGAGTTAAGAGAGATATTAACAATTACACAAAGATACTCTTTTTCACTTATTTCCAGCTTTCCCTTGCAGTGAGCTTTTCTTTTCTTTTCAATTTTTTTTCTTTTCTTTTCTTGTGCTTTTGCCTTTCAATTGCTTTTGCTTTTCAATTATTTTTATTTTTCAATTGCTCACTGCCCAGAAAAGTGGGTTGCTTACCAGCAACCAAACTTGAACCTTTTTCAGTATCTCACAAATGTTCTCATCTTAACTCAAGGTAAACATTGTCACACAGGTTTTAAAACATGATACAGCTTAAGGTTCAAAGGGTAAAACAATTGGTTTTCTCTTTAGTGGAAAAATTTATGAAGGCTAAAAGAATAAGGGAAAACAAAAGATAGCCTTAATCATATGAAAACTGCAAGCAAGTAGTTCAATCACATAAACTTTGGGCAAAATCATTCATGCTTCCAAAGTAATAACAATTATTTATAACAACTTTGAAGCCCGAAACTCACACAGGTACTCTCAAGTTCTAGAATTTAGAAAAGCATCCTGCTTAGTATCTCAATAAAGTTTTACTTCAAGCACCTGTTTCACAAGTTAGAAGCAACCACCTGTGTATTTTCACATCATGCATCATCTTAACATCAACCCAAACAATAAGCATAAAAAAGTAACACTCATCAAAACACAACATCAGAAGAACTAAACCACTGCACTAAAATAGAGCAAATTACATCATTCCTAAACTACAGAAAAATAATAAAAACTGGAATTATAAAAAATTTCAACAATAAACAAAATAAAAATAATAAAATAAAAACAATGGAAAGGTTTAGAGAGCTGGGTTGCCTCCCAATAAGCGCTTCTTTAACGTTACTAGCTTGACCCAATAAGTTCATGTCACATCTTTGATATTGGTATCATCTTTTTCTTTTCCACACCAATTGATCTTTAGCAACTTCTTGTTCACCATTTTAGTTCTCCTTGAAATTGGAGATTCAATCTCTATCAGTCCATCAACTCTGAGTTCTTTCACAACCCAAAGCTTTTTGTTAAATTTTACTGGTATTCCTGGTTTTTAGTTTTTCATGTTTCTCTAGAGAATTTTGATGAACAATTGCTCCTTTGCTGTCTTTTTCTACTTCCTGTACCTATGATAAAAATCATTTTTTACCTTTCTTACCTGGCTTGGCAGCTTTAGTACCGATCTCTGGTGTACCTCCCGTTGAAGTCCTGAGACTAGTCTTTTTCACCTGGATTGGCTGCTCAACATTGAAGACATTGAAAATCACCTCCTCTTCTTAGTCCTTAATTTCTATAGTTCCATCATCCACATTAATGATGACCTTGGCCGTTTTCATGAACGGCCTTCCAAGAATAATAGGGATCTCCAAATCCTCCCCGATCTCCATTATCACAAAATCTACCAGAAATCTGAGATTGTCAATTTGAATCATCACATCTTCCACAACATCATAGGGCTTTTTGATGGATCCATCAGCCATAAACAGAGTCATCTTTGCAAGTTTGACTTCAAGACCACCAATCTTTTCAAGAACAGATAAGGGCATCAAATTAATGTTGGACCCTAAATCAATTAGGGCTTTCCCTATTTTATGTTTCCCAATAGTACAATGGTGAAACATCATGGATCTTCAACCTTAGGAGGGAGTGCCTTTTGTAAGATCACACTGCATTCTTGTACTTCCCTTGTTTCCTCATTTAAATATTTTTTTCTTTTGAGGAGTTTTTTCAAAAAATTAACACATTCAGGAAACTGCTGTAGTGCTTCAGTCACAGGAATTTTGATTCCTAATTCTCTGGAAATTTCTTCAATGCACCCTAATTGTTTTTATTTTTCTTTTTGGGAGTACTCTTCAGGGTGATTGAGATTTTTCTCTACTTTTTCTCTTTTTCTCTCAACCTCTTATTTTTTTCTCTCTCTAACTCTCCTCTCTTTCTTTTTCAATCAAATTTTCTTTTTCTTTTCTCTTAATTTTTTTTTCATCTTTTTCTTTTATCTCACTCTCTTCTTTTTCTTTCTCACTCAACTTTTCTTTCTCTTTTTCTCTCTCATCTTTCATACTCACAATAGTCTTACATTCTTTTTTGGGGTTAACTTCAGTATTAGCCCAAAAATTTTTGTTAGGTCTCTCCTCCATCTTGTTGGCCAATTGAACAATCTGCATCTCTAAATTCCTTATAGCAGCTTCAGTGCTTTTCTGAGTGGACAGAGTTGCCTGCATGAATTGTTGGAGAGTCTCCTCAAGCTTTGTAGTTCTGTCAGATAGAGATGGTTGTTGTTGCCACTATTGTTGTTGCTGTTGTGGTGGTCTATTGAATTGTCCACCAGTTTGCCCAAATTGGCATTGTCATGTGCTTGGATGAGATTTCCACCCTTGATTGTAGTTACTAGGGTGAAACTGGTTGCCCATGTAGTTCACATTCTCATTGAGATTCTCAAGCACTGCACATTGACCATTAATATGATCACCACCACATAGCTCACAAAGTTGTCGTTGAACCTGTGAGACATTCTTGCCTTCCTTTGATGGTTGAGAAAGCTTCTTTGTCAAGATTTCCAATTGTTGAGTAATAATCTTATTTTGAGCAAGCAAGGCATCATAGGACTATAGCTGTAAAATTCCCTTAGGTTGTGATGGATTTTTTCTTTCATTATGCATCTCCTTATCATTAGCAGCCATGTTGTCAATTAATTCATAAGCTTCCTTTGGAGTCTTGCACTTGATATTGACTCCAGCTAAGGCATCCAACATTAATTTGGTTTGTGAACTAAGACCTTTAGGAAAAGAATGACTACTGATGCTTCATCAAAACCATGAGTAGGTGTTTTTCTCAGCAAGCTTTTGTATCTGTCCCATGGTTGCCCTAATGATTCATCCATGCCTTGGCTGAAAGAAGAGATTTTCTGCTTCCCTTTATCGATCTTTGATTGTGGGAAATATTTATTCAAAAATTTTGCAACCACATCTTCCCACCTAGTAAAGTTGTTTTCAGGAAAAGAGTTTAGCCAAAGTTTAGTGTTTCCTCCTAGAGAGAAAGGAAACAAACTCAATCTTATGGCATTATCTGGCACTCCATTCAGCTTCATAGTGTTACAAATCTCATTAAAAGTGGTCAGATGCTTATATGGAATTTCATGGGGTAATCCATTGAATTGGTTGCTTTTCACTAGATGGATCAAAGCGGGCTTCATCTCCATTCTTATGATATTAACTGTTGGCTTTGCAATGCTGTTAAAATGGTAAGGGCCAACAACAGTTGCATAATCTGCCAAGGTACGCCTGCCCTCATTGTTGTCCATCCTCTTTTGATCAGATTGTAAGACCTGTGAAATTCTTTCTAGAGAAGGTACTTTAGATAATCTCTTTCTCAGTGGCCTTCTATTAGTCTCAAGTCCTTCAAGAAGAGGTTAAAAACTTTTGTTGCTCCTTGTTCTAAATGTTGCATAAACCAAACAAAACACTAGAAAACATTGTTATCACAAAAATAAAAATAAAAATAAAATATACAAAAATAAAATAAAATAAAATAAAGTAAAATAGAATAAAGCCAAAATTAATTAAGAATCACACAAATACAATAGTTTAAACCGTGAGTCCCGGCAACGGCGCCAAAAACTTGTTGATGGATCGACAAGTGTACCGAATCGCACAAGTAATATAAAATGGTAAGACCAAGTATCGTATCCCAGAGGACTCTCGGCAATAAACAGTCGTGTGATAACTCAATTAATTAAGACTTAAAAGAAACAAGATCATTGGTTTAAAATGCAAAGACAGAAAATTAAATATGAATGCATTTGATCAATAGCAAAGTTACACAGAGATGAACGGATGTGGTTTATAAAATGAGATGATTATGTTGTTAGGCTTTGATTTCACCAAGTTTACTCTTATGTTTATAAGAATTCTTCTTTTTACATTAATGTTAACTTCACTCACTAAATTACTTAGAACCCGATCCCTCGGCGCAATAAGCCTGCCTTAATTCCTAGTTTGTGAAATTCGTAGCGTTCCTAGAAAATTAAGTCTGAAGATCAAGAGCTTAAGACGACCAAGTACTCATACCCTCATCCTTGAGAAATATTACCTTGGGAGAATTCAACAAGAATCTGAATTGTAAGGAACCTCCCCGCACTCATGCAATTCATAACTCATGCAACTAAATGAGTTAAATAGAGGAAGCATTGAAACACATGAATTTCCTAACAATTAATGAATAAAGCATATAAAATTAAGAAGCAATTCAAATACATGAGAGTTCACAAAGTTACATCATTCCCTAACAACAAATAGAGTTTAGTTCCCCATAGACATGGAGAAACTAGATGAACAATGGAAAAACATGAGATAGCAAAACCCTAAAAGTAGAGAAGGAAGCTCCTTCCTCCAGATCAGCCTTCAGAGAGTAAAAGATTGTGCTGTTGTGTTGCTCCAGCCAGAGATGCAAAACCTAGAGCGCCTGGGTCCTTTCAATAGAGTTGGATCAGAGTAGAAACAGGGCTCGGTCCAAAAGAATCAAAACAGAGCAAAACGTGGGCCGGATCTGCGACCAAGACGCTCGGGCGCACCATTTAGGGCGCGCGGGCGGTGAACGACTCCCATGTAGGGCTTGAGCTTCAGTTGGTCGCCTAGGCTTCGGGGTCTATCGCTCGGGCGACCTAGGAGGGCGCTAGGGCGGCAGACGTGTATTTTTCTACGCTCAAGCCTCTTGCAGGTCGCCCAAGCTTCGTGTGGTTCCCCGTTTTGGTGCTTTTCCAAGCCTTTTTGAGCTCTATTTCCTTAGCACTTCATCTCTGCTTCCTATATTAACTCATTTTCTATCAAAACAAAGGGAATTACTTAAAAAATCATCAAATTCAATGTCAACACTCTTATTCACACAAATTAATGAAAAAATATGATTTCAAACAAGTTTCTAAGTGAAAAGGTTGCTTTTAGTATCAAAATTACATCACAGATAACATTATTTTAAACCGTTATCAATCGCGCTGAGCGCCCCGCAGAGGGCCCTCAACGCTAAACAGTTCAACCATGAAAATGGCCTTAGCCGGCGTTAAACACTACTCATGTGCATTTTTCACTTTTCCAATCATCAATCAAGAATTTTAATCGGTCTAAACAATGATCATTTCAACAAATCATGCATATATATCAAAATTTTTCAAGAATCATGCTTAGACCACAACATTCATTCAAAATCATACTTTCAAATACCCTAGAATATAAAATGCATGTAATTACTTGGTTGAAGATGCTATATGGTGAAGAATTCCAAATGAAATTGAGGAGACCAAGCCCTAACAGTAGTGCTCACAGCAAACCCTAAACTTGGATAGCAAAATGGAGAAAAATGGGTGGAGAAAGGGTTTTATGGAGGAGGATGAAGGAGAAAGTGGAGAGAAAACCTTTGGAGAGTGCTTTGAAGTGGCTAGAAAGAGTGGAGAGTGAATGGGGCGGCTAGGGCAAGACTTAGGGTAAGGAAAGTATCTCATGGGTCAACTTACGCTTTAGCCCAATTTTAACCTAAAATTCACATCTGCAGAAGTTGCGCTCAGCGCCCCAAACAGGCGCTGAGCGGTGAGCGCGGTTTATTCTCTCCTCTTTTCCTACTTGCCCTAAGCGTACTTAACCAATATCCACTGGCTTCAACTCTCAATTTTTCGACTTTCATGCATTTTCCACTCACTTCACATACTCTCACTCAATCAATCAAACATTCAACAATTAACAACCTATAATGCAACTAGAACATAAGTAATTCAAAACAAACAAAGATAAATTCAAACAAATGGGTTGCCTCCCAGGTAGCGCTTGTTTAACGTCACGAGCCTGACCCATGAATCCTCCAGCATCCTTCACTAGACGCATATCTTTCTCACCAACACCCATCAGTAGGTGTGTATAAGCATAGTATCCTTCAGTAGATACTCTGTCACCTAGCATCCATCATTAGATGCTATGCCATAGCATTCTCATAACAAAATAAAACAATGTTCCAAAGTTTTAAATTACATTGCCAAAATAAACAATAACTCAAAAAAATTAATGTTTTTAAATCACTGGGGTGCCTCCTAATAAGTGCTCTTTTAACGTCATTAGCTTGACCCAATAAAGCTCAAGTTCCATCTTTAATGTTGGTGTTCTTCAAGCTTTCATCACACCAACTCATCAATTGCTTTCAGTCCACCTTCTTGACTCATCTTGAATATGGAGCTTCAATCTCTATCACTCCATTGTCTTTAAAATCTTTCATAACCCACAACTTGTTCTTGAATCTTACAAGTGTGCCAAGTTTGAATTGTGCATCCACCAAGTCATCATGAACCATCCTTCCTTTGTCATCTTTTTCTTCTTCCCTAACCTGTGACAAGAAACAATTTTTACCTTTGATGACCGGCTTGGCAGCTTTAGTGCTAGTCACTGGTGCATCCTTACATGCAGCTTTATGATTAGTCTTCTTTTCTTGAATCTGGTGCTCAGCTTTGAAGACATTAAATATCATCCCATCATCCACATTGATGATTACCTTTGCCGTTTTTCATAAACAGCCTTCCAAGAATAATTCGGATCTTCTCATCTTCCTCCATCTCCATCACCAAAAAATCCACTAGGAATTTAAGTTTCTCTATACAAACCACAACACCTTCTGCTACACCATAAGGTTTCTTGGAAGACCCATCTGCCATAAGCAAAGTCACCTTTGTTGGTTTGACTTCAAGATCACGAATCCTTTAAAGCAGAGATAATGGCATCAAATTAATGCTTGACCCTAAATCAGTTAAGGCTTTCCTTATATTCACCTTCCAAATGACGCAAGGAATAGTAAAACTTCCTGAATCTTTCATTTTTGGAGGAAGTGGTTTCTCCAAAATAACACCACAATCTCCCTGTTCATCCATAGTCTCCTCATCTTAATATCTCTTTTTTGTGAGGAATTGCTTCATGTCCTTCACATAAGCAGGAAATTATTGTAGTGCTTCGGTCAAAGGTATATTAATCTCCAATTGCTTGAAGATCTCCTTAAAACGCTCATTTTTCTTCCTTTATCTAATTTTTCACACCCCTTAGGATAAGGAAGAACTTTTTCAAAAATTTTCTCTCCCCTCTTCTCTTTTTTTTCTTTTGTCTCAACCTCACATATTCTCTCTTCTCTTTCTTCTCTCTTCTCTAACTCAACTCTTTCTTTGCTCTCTTTCATCCTCTCACCATCTATGCGCTCAATACTTTTACACTCTTCTGATGACAAATTTATGAACACCGAAATACGGCGCCACAAACTTGTTGAACAATCGGCAAGTATGACCGAATCGTTTCAAGTAATAAACTCGGTAAGACCAAGTATCGTTCTCCCAAAGGACTCACGGCCTAGTTTAGTTATGTGATTTGTTGATTATTTAAGACTTAAGAACGAAATAAGTGAAGTTTAATATGCAAAACAGAATTTTTTGCTGTTCAAAGAAATCGAATACCATTCGTGACCCAATTCAA
>JAHCHA010009225.1:0-11519 GCA_027742795.1 Vigna hirtella
TATTTCATTGAAAGTGCTTGTCTTTTGCTTTTGCCATTGATCAAAACCTCATGCATACATGTTTATTTTCGTCTTTTGCATAGTACAATCCAATTATTTTGTTCTTAAGTCTTAGCTAATCAAAGAATCACATAACTAAACTAGGCCGTGAGTCCTTTGGGAGAACGATACTTGGTCTTACCGAGTTTATTACTTGAAACAATTCGGTCATACTTGCCGATTGTTCAACAAGTTTGTGACATCATATTTTGGTGATCATAAATTTGTCCATCAACGCCCCGAAAAGAGTCAGGATGGACGTCTAAGTACGATCGTTACACGGCCCTTAACGCACCGAGAGCAAAGATGCTCGAAGAGGCTTTGCACGCCGAACTCCTAACTGTGCGATGAAAAGCTACTCCAAAGAACGCAGACAGCGGCAGGGCCTGCCGGTTCCACATGAACCATGGGCATGACACGGAAGAATGCAACATGGTGAAAGATGAGTTGGAGCGACTCATCCGAACAGGCTACCTTCAAAACTACGTTAAGGACAAAATCTCCACCAGAGCCGAAACTCCTCACCGCAAGGGTCCCTCCAGGCGAAGCCCCGAACGATCGCCTCCCAGGGATGACCGACGCCGCAGGCGATCACGCAGCCAACCCCGGCGTACAGAGAGAGAGCGCTCAGTCCGAGGCCGAATCGACACCATATCGGGTGGTTTCGCCGGGGGGAGTGTCATCCTCCGCCAGGAAACGACATCTGAGACAGTTAAAGTCGGTGCACATGGTAGATCGACAGCCTCGGTCTATCCCTGATATTACGTTCACCAATGCAGATTTCCATGCGCCCGACCCTGATCACGATGACCCTATGGTCATCACGGTCGAAATAGCTCGGTACGACGTCTGCAAGGTTCTCGTCGATCAGGGGAGTTCAGTCAACATCCTGTATTGGTCCACCTTCAAAAAGATGGATCTATCCGAGGACCTCATCGCCCCTTTCAACGAACACATTGTAGGCTTTTCAGGGGAAAGAGTCGATACCCGGGGATATCTCGACCTACGAACGCGGCTCGGAACAAGTCGGGAGGCACCAGAACTTAGAGTCCGTTTTCTGTTGGTCGAAGCCAATACATCGTACAACGCCTTGTTAGGGCGACCTTGTCTGAATGCATTTGGAGCTATCGTGTCCACCCCTCATCTGGCCATGAAGTTTCCCACAGAGCGTGGCACTATTTGCACTGTAAGGGCGAATTAGCGAACGGCTCGACAATGTTATGTTGCCGGGCTTAAAGTCACCGCTTTCATACCAACCATAGACGAACGCCTCCATCCGCAAGGCAATGTCAAACTCCTTTCGTTGGCAGCGGACACGTCCAAAACCACAACCATTGGCTGGGACCTCGCTTTGAATGACGAACAGGATCTGGGACGTATGCTACGAAACAACGCAGACTTGTTTGCGTGGACGGCCGCCGATATGCCAGGAATCCACCCCGGAGTCATGGCACATAAATTGTCCATCTTCAGGGAGGCACGTCCGGTCGCGCAAAGGAATGGATTTAGTACCGCACGGTCAGAATGGATTTAGTACCGTTCGGTCAGGTTTTGATTTAATACTGTCCGGTTAAGTTGTAATCATTCGGCCAGGGATCCAGACGTTCGGCCAACACTATAGGTGAGCGGCAAAATGATCTAGGTGTTCGGCCAAGACTCTAACATTCGTCCTTTTAGTATTCGGTTAAATGATTTTAAACCCTAGCGTTCGTTCCTACAGTGTTCTGTCTCGTAGTGATCGTTCGTATGGAACGACCGATCTCGATGATGTTAATTCTCAGGGAGTACTTGTCAAAGGTAGTGTTAGGACTAGGCTTGATATTTGAGCGTTCGTCCGTTTAGTGTTCGGTTTAATAACGTTTGGTGTTTTAGTGTCAAGTCTAAGAGATTGATCTTAACGTTCGTTCAGCCAATATCCGATTTCAGTGTGGTGTTCGGTGTTAGCGTTCGACCGAATAGTGTTTAATCCATTGGGTGTTCGGTATTAGCGTTCGGCCGAATAGTGTTTGGTTGTGGTGCTTGGTGTTAGCGTTCGGCCGAATAGTGTTTAATGGTGCTTGGTTTTAGCGTTCGGTTAAATAGTGTTCAATCTAATATGGTGCTCGGTTTGTAGTGTTCGGTCTGATTATGCTTGATCTTTAGCGTCCGTCCAAATAGCATTCGGTGAATAGTGTGTGGTGAATAGTGTTCGGCCAATAGTATTCGGTTCTAAGTTTACTTTGTTGTTGTTCTGGGTTGAATTGATTGTGCACAATGTTTGGAATATATATACTGTGATGTGATTTACGTGAGAAGTATGTGAATGTATGAGGTATGTTGGATTTACTGTGATAATATGGGGGTATCTGGTTATTCATGACTTGGGTTAAGTTTCAAAGTAACAATATGATTCATGGATGTAATTCCATGATCCACAAGGAGAGGATACATGGTGGTGGACGTGATTCCATGATCCTCAAGGAGAGGATACATGGTGGTGGACGTAATTCCATGATCATCAAGGAGAGGATACATGGTGGTGATTTGGGGGTGTACAGAATGATTGCATGGTAGCTCAGTCTTGGGGTTTTCCTGACGCTCCAATGGTCTTTCATTCTCAAGTAGAGAGGATTGATCCATGTGGTGAGGAGTAGCAGGAGGTCCTAGTCTTGGAGGCTTCCAGGATACTCCAGGGCGCGGAACGGACTAACCTCGTGAGGGTGGTAGGGTGGAACCCATTGGCAATGGCTTTGCAAAACAGTAGAGGCCACCACGAGTGCATAACCCGCCATAGCTCGGTAATCATTCTGGTCCGAACGAGTCGGTCTATAAAGCAACAAGTCGGGGTATAAAGTAACAGGTCTTGTGATGTAAGTTTACCATGTTTGGATGACTTTTGCATGTCATGTGAGTGTGGGAATTGTGGTTTAACGAGTATGCTTTAATTGTTCTTTTATACGAATCTAAGTATGATAACATGAATTAACTGTGCTATATGTATAACATGCTTTTTATATCTAGCTGACCCTTGCATTGTTTGTGTTGTGTGCTGTTTGGGTATGTTTCTTTGGCGATGATCATCCACTTGGATGGGAGCAGATGTTGTCGAGGAGATTCCCTTGGAGCAGGAGTTAGAAGATACCGAGGTTGCAGTTTAGTCTGTTAGGAATTTTCCTATTCGAACACTTGTGTTGTTCAATCCTTTAAAATGTTTAAGTTTAAATTTTCGTCTCTTTTATTTGGATGACTGTAATTCCGCATTAATTACACGTCATACTCCGACTGTTCTCTTTATTTAGATGTTGACGTCTATATTATATAATATTGGTTATTATATAATCGGGATGTTACAGTTATTAGTGAAACATTGTATAAGAGCATTGAGATTATTCACGTGGTATCTAAGTTGAGCTTGCAAACATAAAAATCCTAACTACTTCAGCATCCAAAATGTTTGTATACCATGCCTCGTCAAATTCAGAACTTTGTTTCTTGACTACTGTTTCTAAATGCTGTTCTTGAAATGTTTCAGGAATCGAAAAAAGGTTATTGGCATGTGCCGCTAGAACCGGGCACTAGCAGTGAGTCTTCGATATGTTGGCTCTGCATTACCCGGCCAAGTGGTCATGATGCTGTCGCTACTGTTTCCAATGGTGTAAGTAGCTGCTTGGATTCCCAAGTCGATGAAAACAATGCCACTTCCATCAGTGGTAAAAGAAAAGACAAGTCAAACTAACGGCAAGCCCGCGGAAAGATTTATCATGAAGGAGGAGACCTCTGTTGGGTCATCATCATTTCATTTAGCATTTGTAGAAATTATATGCCCATAAGGTGTTTGTAGAAATGATGAAAAACTGTCCGTAACGGTGAAATACTTGTTTAGTCATTTGGTATATTTTTATAAAAATTTAATCACATTTCTTGGTTGTTTCTTTTTTTCACTCACCATTTATTCCTCCATTCACTTCCCTTATGTTGTGAATTAAATTCAAAAAGATAGACACACTTCTGAAATACAATAACCGTGAAGGCCACGGTAAACCCCTGCATTTGTAGTTTTATACCCATCAACCGTTCCCTTGTACAGCCTTAGCTCACCGATCACCGCTAGCCAACCAATAGCAATACCAACTATGTAACATCCCGATTATATAATAACCAATATTATATAATATAGACGTCAACATACCAATAAAGAGAACAGTCGGAGTATGACGTGTAATTAACTGTGCGAAATTACAGTCATCCAAATAAAAGGAACGAAAATTTAAACTTAACAGTTTAGATTATTGAACACTACAAGTGTTCAGATAGGAAATTCCTAACAGTCTAAACCGCAACCTCGGTATCCTCTAGCTCTTGCTCCAATTCTTCCACTTCGTCGAATTCGTCCACTTCGTTCACTCTTCCACTTTGTCCACTTCCTCCACTTCCTCCATTTGCTCCACTTCCTCCACTTCGCCAAGTTCTTCCACATCCTCCACTTCTTCTACTTCCTCCACTTCCTCCACTTCGTGAACTTCGTCCACTTCCTTCAATTCCTCCACTTCGTCCACTTCCTCCACTTTCTCCACATCCTCCACTTCCTCCACTTCCTCCTATTCCTTAACTTTCTCAACTTCCTCAACTTCGTCCACTTCGTCCAGTTCGTCCACTTCCTCTACTTCCTCCACTTCGTCAACTTCTTCCACTTCCTCAACTTCGTCCACTTCCTCAACTTTGTCCTCTTCATCCACTTCGTCCAGTTCCTCTAATTCCTTCACTTCCTCCACTTCGTCCAATTCGTCCACTTCATTCACTTCGTTCACTTCCTCCACTTCCTCCACTTCCTCCACTTTCTCCACTTTCTCCACTTCCTCCACTTCCTTCTCTTGTTCCACTTCCTCCACTTCGTCAACTTCGTCAACTTCATCCACTTCCTCCAGTTCCTCCACTTCGTCCAGTTCCTCCAATTCCTCCAATTCCTCCACTACCTCAACTTCGTCCACTTCGTCCACTTCGTCCACTTCCTCCACTTCCTCCACTTCCTCCACTTCCTTCACTTCCTCCACTTCGTCCAATTCGTCCACTTCCTCCACTTCCTCCACTTCCTCCACTTCGTCCCCGTCGTCAACTTCGTCCACTTCCTCTACTTCCTCCACTTCGTCAACTTCGTCCCCTTCCTCAACTCTGTCCACTTCCTCAACTTTGTCCACTTCGTCCTCTTCCTCCAATTCCTCCACTTCCTCCACTTCCTCTACTTCCTCCACTTCCTCCTCTTCCTCAACTTCCTCAACTTCGTCCACTTCGTCGAGTTCATCCATTTCGTCTACTTCGTTCACTTCCTCCATTTCGCCCACTTCATCCACTTCCTCCACTTCCTCCACTTTCTCTCCTTTCTCCACTTCCTCCACTTCCTTCTCTTCCTCTACTTCCTCCACTTCCTCCACTTCGTCAACTTCGTCCAGTTCGTCCAGTTCCTTCACTTCTTCCACTTCGTCCCAGTTCCTCCACTTCTTCAACTTCGTCCATTTCCTCCACTTTCTCCTCTTGCTCCACTTCCCCCACTTCCTTCACTTCTTCCACTTCGTCGAATTTGTCCACTTCGTTCACTTCTTCAACTTTGACTACTTCGTCCACTTCCTCCATTTGCTCCACTTCGTCCACTTCGTCAAGTTCTTCCACATCCTCCCCTTCTTCTACTTCCTCCACTTCCTACACTTCGTGAACTTCGTCCACTTCCTTCAATTCCTCCACTTCGTCCACTTCCTCCACTTTCTCGACATCCTCCACTTCCTCCACTTCCTCCACTTCCTCCTGTTCCTCAACTTTCTCAACTTCCTCAACTTCGTCCACTTCGTCCAGTTCGTCCAGTTCGTCCACTTCCTCCACTTCCTCCACTTCGTCCATTTCGTCCACTTCGTCAAGTTCGTCCACTTCCTCTAGTTCGTCCACTTCCTCTACTTCCTCAACTTCCTCCACTTCGTTCACTTCGTCAACTTCGTCCACTTCCTCTACTTCCTCCACTTCGTCAACTTCGTCCACTTCCTCCACTTGCTCTACTTCGTCTACTTCCTCAACTTCCTTAACTTCGTCCACTTCGTCCACTTTCACCACTTCCTCCACTTCCTCCACTTCGTGAACTTTGTCCACTTCCTTCAATTCCTCCACTCCGTCCACTTCCTCCACTTCCTCCACTTTCTCCACTTCCTCCATGATGCTTCTGTCGCGGCCCATCAAATTTTATCTGCAAATAAGAATGCAGTATAGTGCTAGGAAGTGACTCCTAGGTCGTCTCTCAAGGACCAAATGTGGTTCGAGACTTAGGTCAAACACGTAGTGGGGGGTATTTTGAAAGTGTTTTTGTGATTAGAAACTAACTAAATTAAAACTGGGAATTAAACACGACCGAACATAATTGAAAGCATTGAAATAAATGAATAAAGCATGAAGACTGAATGGTTCTACATTGAGACCGAACGGTCTCTAAAGCAAGTAAGAAAATTGGAAATGCAGAAAGATAAAGAAGCCGAATAGAATAGACAACATAGTGAACGAAACAGTAAAGTGAATGGTCCTAGAGCAAGATGTGTGAACTAATTAACATGCAAGAAATAAATGACAAACGCATCAATGCTCTTAAATTGCAATGTTGAACTAACAAATTAAATGCACATTGCAATCAAGCTTGGAATAAAATGAAATGCAACACTTAAACTAATAAAGAAAGAAAACATATTGCAGCTGAAAAAGAAACAACGCTTAAAACACCACTCCGAAGCAATTGAAAATTGAATCACCGCTTCATTACAAGAAAAGAAATTGTGCTTTTGGAATAATAAAAATCACTGTGCAACACTCCAATAATGAAGCACCATGTGAATTGAATAACATTTCAATGCAAGAGAGCGTGAACAGTAAAATAAAATTGAAATGCAACGAGTAAGATAAAGAATTGAAAAGGGCAACTCATCACGAAAAAGCTCTAAAGATAAAGCATGAACAGTAGCATCAAAATGAAATGAGTAAGCTGCTTCTCAAAGGAAAATGAAATCATCACGTGTGTGCCCTCTTGCTGCCCGTGACACCACCTAAAAATGAATGATGCATGAATCCCTTGTGCAACGGTTCTCTACAAGCCCGCGTGGACGCTACATTCTGGGAGTGACCGAGCTGCTGCCTTCTCCAGAAACTAAATGAAAGTGCTTCCCTTTTCAATCACCCATGTGCCTCATTAGCTCTACTCACCGTACACACCTACTCCTATCTAATCACCTTGCTACTATTCTCTAAAGAAAAGGAACACTCCAAAAAGCATTTAATCACAAAATGAAAGTCAACCTTTCTCATCCCAGCAGTGCTTTCAAATCAGCTTTCTCCTCCATTTGAATAAAAAAAAATATAAACTGAAATGTAACCTATCTTCCAACACAAGAATCAGCATAATAAAGGAAGGATGCTTCTCTCATTCAAAAACGTTCAACGCCATCCCCCCAGTGTAACATCCCAAAAATACAGTAATCACCATATAGTAGAATTATTTACATTTCATAGTCAAACAGTGCAGTCTTACACTACTATTAACGCTCAAAAGCCGAACGCTGTTAGATACAGAGTTAAATAGAATTTAACAGCATAAGAAAGAGTCAGGATCGAACGGTTTTACAAAACTAATCACCGAACGATCATTTACAAGACAAACAACATCTAAACCTACCGAACGTTCTAAGGTTCGGCCTTAACTTCAACGTCCACCAGATTCTCCTCTTCAATCACGTCTTCCAACAATGCTTCACCCTCTGCTCACATCCACACGGATGATCATTGCAATGACATGACGGACGTACAACGAGACAACACAAGGAAACACAGGGTAAGCTTATATAATTTAATTCATACATCAACAACATAAAAATTAAACATTTCAACAACACAAGAATAGTTCAACACATATAACTATACGAAAACTATCACTAGACGGACCGTCCGGACTGTATGAATCTGTGTAGCTACAGGCGTTCTTGCACCCGGGTGATGTAGTAACTGGGATACACTCAACAGCTGCCACCCGAGTTTAGCCCTATCCAAAGTACCCCTAAGGACTAGGACCTCCTACCGTTCCCACACATGACCTACCCCCCTCTACGTGAGGACGAGTACTCACGGAACATCAGGATGAACTGCCAGCATTTGCATAACCACAATCATACTTTACCAATTCCAAATATTCAATGCATGAGTCGTTCCTCCCCGGAACGCTCGTTCAAAATCCATAATTGCTTATTCATCTCATATAATATTCATCCTTTAAAATCTTCTACTTTATTATCATTTTCATCATCAGTTATAATGACATAAAATAACGAACGTTCATCCCTCTTCAGAACGAGGACGAACGATAAGAATGAGACCAATGATTCTCCCGTTCAGAACAGAAGAAGACTAAGAGAATATCTTTTAGATTTAAGAAATGGACTGAGTAAACTAGGGCAATCTGTGACGAACGGTAATTACCACGTGAGTCAGTTAAATGAACTAACTCTCTTGAATTCAATCCAATACTTAAGGAATAAATCAAGTATGGAGGCCTTAGGCCGGATCCAATGCAAGAAGAAAATCAAGGTGTTAAAGACTATCTGTAGAATAATTCACATACGGAAGTCAAATGCCAGTAACTGACCGAACATGGAAAAAAGAAATATTACTGAAGTTGGACGAACGCTATTTTATCCAGGTTAATTATACAATAGTGCGAGCGCTTGGTATAAGACCGAGCACTACTTAGGACGGACGCTAGGTGTAGGACCGAGCGCTTCTTGTTACGAAAGCTAGGTGTAAGACCCAGCGTTACTTATTACGAACGCTAGGTAAAAGACCGAGCATTACTATTATTTTTTTTATATAAGGTATAAATATATATTACTTTATCTCAGTTATCCAGATACCACTAGGTTGAGCCGAACGCTCAAACATAGTATTTCACATAAGGACGCTCGTTCTCGACCATAGTTCTCTCCAAATGAAAGAATTCCATTTTTAACAGTTTACTAGAAAACCGAACGGTAGAGGACAGTTCGATTACGAACGTACATTATCATAGTGAGAATGTCATTTTCATATTTTTCATCTATTTTCAACTCAAGTTTCAACATATTAGTTCATATCTTATAACTTCATAACAAATATCAATTTACATACTTTACAGAATTTCACATTAATAATTCATACTTCATAGTGATAACTCTTATTCACATTTATACATCTCAAACATTATCATACATATCAACCAGCATGCATCATATTCATTCAATCAACTAAACGAACGTTCAAACATTTCCATAGCATACAAATTAAATTAAATAAGCTTCCCTTACCTGGATTCGTGAGTGAACACGTCCTACGTATGTTCTTGATTCGCCCAACTACAACTTCTATCCTCAAGATCACTCAACTCTTTCAACTTAGTCTAACCACATAGAAATCAGAAGCAACTTAGACTTATAACCCATTCATGCAACTAGAACTTGGTTTTGCATGTAACCCAAAAACGAACGGTTAGGGAAAAGAAACTTACTAGTTTCAGAACCTGGAACTGTTCGGTCCAGAATGAAGCTCACTATGCAGGGAACGCTCCTACGGTTTCTGAATGTTGATCGGAGAAGAGAGTAGTAAGTTACAGTAGAGAGAAGAGGAAAATTTTCTAGAGAGAAGGAGGAGAAAATGAAAATCAGTTTTCAGGAGAGGAAGAAGGGTGCATGCAGAGAGTGGGAAGAAGGTTTCAGAAAATCATTTTTCTTCCCAAGGCAAAACGGACGCACTCTCTCACATACGGACACCTGCCTTCCACTACTGATTTTCGAACCTTCCATTCTTGACACCTGGCGTCAGTGTGCAGAGTTTGGGGGTGTGTTTTTAATGCACCTGAGCAGGGTTTAGGGTGTAATAAATGAGATTTAACAGGTGGGGTTTGGGTTAAATTTCCAAGGTCTGACACCCAGCAGCAAGCGTAAGTGGCGGCTGCCTCCTGCTCCAGGCCGAGACACCACTCCCTTTTTCTCTGGAGCCCTTGCTTATTTTGCACGTTCACGCTGGACCGTGAGTGTTGCTGCCTACCGTGTGCAAGCTGGACGCTGCTTCTTTACTTGCTGGACCACTGCACCTCCAATTTCTCCAAGTACACACCTAAAGCCCATCATCACTCCTCATTCTCGGTTGGCAGTTGAACGTCTTTCTCTAAGCTGCTGGATGCTCTTCTGTTAGACCAAGGTCGTGACCCTTTCTCCATGCTGGACGTGGTTGTTATTACTTCAGTGTGCACCTCCTTCACGTTGCTTGCTGCTCCAGATTAATTTGTCCGTGGGCCCTTATGCCAAGCTGCTGGATGCTCTTTACTCTACCTGCTGCTGTTGGACGCTGGACTGTGAGTGTCTCCCAGTTGAATCCAGCCCATTGCCATTTGAAGCTCCTCTCACGTGGATGCAACATTTCAGTGCGTGTGTGGCAGCTGGACGTGAAGGCTTCCTCAAAGCTTGTTGGACCGTGAGCTGCTGTACGAATTCAAAGCTGCTGGACTAGCTTCTTCTGTTTGACACCACCAGTTGTTGCTGCTGTTGGGCCAATTTCCTTGTGCACCTCTCCGTGTTGTCTTCCATGGGCCCATGTGTTTTCTTTCTTTTCACTAAATGAAGCCCCTTCATTCACATGCTGGACGCTCCAAAAGTGCTGCTGGAATCCCATCGATTCTTGTGACCGAGAGTAAAAATAAAAGCATGAAAAATTGTGTGTGAAGAAATTATTATGGCCGTGACAACCCTCCAAATGTCCCAAATTATTATCCAACAATTTCCCTACAATTAATAATGCAAATAATTAGTCTCAGAAAATTCAAATTAACTAAAATAAGAATTTTTGGTCAAATTAAGCACAATTAACAAAAATGGGGAAATACTGGACATTAAAGCACATTTCTCTAATTAAATCCGGTAAAACAAAATCAGTCAAGTCAGGAAAATATTGACTTGTAACATCCCAAAATATAGTAATAACCATAAATTAGAATTAATTACATTGCATTTTCAACAGTGCAGTCTTACACTAAAAAAATCAACGCGCAAAAGCCGAACGACATTAAGTACAGAGTTGATTACAATAATACAGAAGTACCGAGAGTTCGGGACGAACGGTTTTACAAAACCAATTAACCGAACGTTCAAAACCAAAATTAACTAACTATCATCTATGAATAACCGGACGCTCTAAGGCTCGGCCTTGACTTCCACATCTACCAGATTCTCCCCTTCAATTATATCTTCCAACAAGGCATCTCCTTCTGCTCACATCCACACGGATGATCATTGCAATTGACAGGACAGACGTACAAAGACGAGACAACACAAGGAAAACACAGGGTAAGCTTATGTAATTTAATTCACACATCAACAGATAAAGTAAACATTTCAAACAATACACGAATCTAGTTCAATATTCATATATATATATATATATATATATATATATATATA
>JAHCHA010009253.1:0-10292 GCA_027742795.1 Vigna hirtella
TGCGCATTTGTCTCATTTTTACTCTCCCCATCTCGAATTCTACTAATTGGATACGGGACTGGTTGTGAAGGGAAGCTTTGTGGGAGAAAGGAGGAAAAGGTCAGGCTAGTAAAGGCTTTACTAAAACATATGGGATAGATGAATAGGAAGCTTTTGCCCCGGTAGCCAATATGAAGTCTGTTCGTCTCCTGCTCTCTATTGTTGTGAATCGAGATTGGCCTCTGTTCCAATTAGATGTTCAAAATGCCTTCTTGAACGGAGACCTAAAGGATGCCTATAACACGTCTTATATGTGATCGATGTCAGTAAAAGAAACTGTAACACTATGTGAATAAGTTGTCATCTTGAATGTTCATTATGAATAACAACTTGGAAATATGTATTACTGTATATTGAAATAAAGGGTTTCCACGAATTAGGTTGTTTGTCTCAATAAGGAGATGATTTCTTCTTTGAATTGTTGCAAGTTCATGGTTAACAATGGAAAACATTATTGGGTTAAATATATTTTTAGTCCCTAAACTATTATGCGATTTTAGTTTTCGTCCCTTTCCGAAACTTTGATACATTTTCATCCCTCTCCTTTTAAAAAGTGTCATATTTAGTTATCTATGACTAATGACGTTAGTTTTTTTTTTCTGATGTGACTAACAGTATGCCACGTGTAAGGCTAAATTGAATTTTGTTTTTGATTGTAATTAAATTTTTTTAAAAAATATATTAAATTGTAAGGTCAAAATTAGAAACCCTTTTCTTCTTTGTTCACAGGTTCATCCTGATGGGGGCACTCTTCCCTCTCTATCTACAACGCAGCCATGGCTAACATAAGGTCCAACAGTCATGAGCGGATCGAGATCCTGCAGATGCCCTGCGTCTCGAAGGACGAGGACGAGAGAAGTGAGATCTCCTTCACGAGATGAAGGTCCACAACATCGAGGTAGTGCGAGAGCTACTCCTGCAGCGCGAGGTTCTTGGCAACGTTGTCAAAGGGGCAGGCGGCACAGAACGTAGCTTCGTCCTCGAGGTAGAAGTCGTCCTTGAAATATAGCGCGGGGACCTCGGAGGCGGCGACGACATTGGCGAGGTCGTTGATTTGTTCCTTGGAGGTGTGGTTACAGATGTCCTCGAAGCGATGGTAGGCTTCGACGATAGGGACGACGTAGTTGTGGAAGTCCAATTGGGAAACCTCTCGGAGGCAGCCTTGGCAACAGCAATGGGAGCAAACTCGGGCGGGACGATTGCGGTGGCAGAGGACCACCAGGCGCCCTAGGATGCGGCATCAGAGGCGTGGGGGTTATTGAGGATGGATGAAAGGCTTTGAATGGAATCGAAATTTGATTTGGAAAGAGAAACAAATGAAGCAGAGTGTCATCTTCTGGACTAAATTTCCTAAATTTCAGTTTTCCTTATCCCAATTTCATGGTGGAAGTTTGTCATGTTGAAGAAGTGCTTTTACACCATCCATCAGAAATGGGACCGCACAAGACGCCCCAAATTCTTTTTGACCAGACCACTCCATTGCTTGAACCTACCTTGAATTTCCTGCCCAATTCACAGACACATTAATTGTTTGTAATCGCATCACGTTTCTAGAATCACATTCAACCATCAACTGAAGTGATTTTAGATAAATATCTTTTCATACTTTTCATTCTAGATTCGTAATTTAGTTTTGAGGTGAAATAATTTTTTTATAATTATTATGTTGGGCAAAACAAGTATACTCAATTTTACCATGAATTAGTAATAGAAACATTCAAATATAAATTTTTGAAATCAGTTTTGCAAATGTTCATCAATCAGTCTAAGAATTATATTTCCTGTGATGTAAGCATGCATGGTGTGATGCGTCAAAAACCATGCAGGTGTGAGCTTTGCTGATGAGGTCTTTCGGGTCTTTGGAGGAAGAGGTTGAACCCTCTTATGAGTTTTCTGTCGGTGTGAGCTTTGCTGATGTTGGCCATGGCTACGTTGAAGATGGAGAGGGAAGAGTGTTCCCATAAGGATGAACCCGTGAACGAAGAAGAAAATGTTTCCAATTTTGACCTTACAATTTAATATTTTTTTTTTTAATTTTAATTACAATCAGAAACAAAATTCAAATTAGCCTTACACGTGGCAAACCGTTAGCCACGTCAGAAAAAAACTAACGCCGTTATTCATGGAAGTCTAAATATGACACTTTTTAAAAGGAGATGGATGAAAGTGTATCAAAGTTTCGGAGAGGGACGAAAACTAGAATCGCATGATAGTTTAGAGACCAAAAACATGAGTTAAAGACACAAAAGTGAAAATTTTAATAATAAATGTAAAGAAATACTATATAACTGAATTAAATTAAAGTCGTTGAAATATAATGAAGCAAAGAGTAGAAGGATACAATTCGGTCAATAGATTCCTAAACTTTGTCTAGTATGTCAAAAAATTGATTGACATCGAAATTGAGTTGGTCAAAATGTTGGTTTATATTGAGGGTCAAATTTGATAAATTGTCTTTCATTTGCTACATTCAAATTTGCATGTCTTACACCTCACCCCATATTTGAGTTAGAATTTCAGCAAGTGAATGGAAGGGTCCTTGCTGAAAATTGTCACAAGAATGATGGGTACATGTTATAGTGTCTTCATGCAAAGGACCTTGTGGCTGTGGCTGTGATTCATCATCATCATATTTGACCGAACATGTTGTCGGACACCATTCACATTAACCATATTGAGCTTTTTCAAAGAACTTATAGAAAAATGGTGTCTCAATCCTATAGTTGTGTGTGCCTTGGTACAAAGTTCAACTCTGCCATATTGCATGGTTCAAGTGATCCAAGTATCGTATGGAAAAGAAACATCACTAGTCTTGCATTTAAGCATATTTTGCATAATATGATGAGGTCAATAAATAGAAATATTATTTTTTGTTGGTACCAGCAATCGGTATCGTCGAGTCGTGTAGCGAAATAAAATAGTGTAAAGCGTGTTCGGTCAATTTAAAAAAAATGGTTCCTTTAATTTTCTTATAAACGTTTTATCAAACAGTTGATGTGCAGAAAATGTAAAGAATATAGGGAGTAGAAAACTCACACAAATGATTTTTATCCTGGTTCGAATAAAAAGATTCTACGTCCAGTCGTTAATCACTATGAATAATGATTAACCTTTTTCACTAAAAACAGTTTCAGAATTTGTACAGATTACAAGATAGTGAATGAAGATTAAGAAATGAGAACACCTTTCGTTCGAAAAATGAACGGAACAATCTTCCTTCGACAAATGAACTGGAAGAAGCTTCCTTCGACAAACGAACCGGAAGCATGAACACTCAGCCAACTTCAAGAGAACAACTCCAACCTTTGACACACAAAGCGCGAGCTTCTCCTATTCACAAGACTTGACAAGAGCAAGAATTAGCACTTGAGAACTTCCTCAAACAAACTGTATTCTCAAATTCACAAAGTTCCCTTTTCACTCTTAGAGAACTTCCCTTAGGCACACAACTCTAATACTCTCAAATGAAAAGTTACATGCTAAGAAATGTGAAGACCTTTATTTATAAGCCCATGTTCATGTAGTGTTAGAAATTGAAAAGCCATATTACAACTGTCACTTGATTCCTTAACGCTTTTCACCTTTAGGCTTTAGCCCTTACAAATTTCAACGTTCAGCCTCGACTCCTTACAACTTTCCACTGTTCGGCCTCGGTCTTGCCTCTACTTAGTTTCCAGGACTCAATCCTTCCTACCATTGTTTCACCGTCCAACCGCTCAGTCATATTTATGTCTTGCTTGGTCATGGTCATGCCTTTCACTACTCGGTCCAAACTGCTCGGTCTTGGTCATACCTCCCTTGGTCTTGGTCATGCCTTCCACCGCTCGGTCCTAACCTCTTCTTCTCTCTCTCTCTCTTCTTTCAACTCTTAACATTTTATTCTACAGGAATGGTTTGACTAAATATTGTTCGGCTTGTGTTCAACGTCGTTCGGTCTTTAACTGCATTCAACCTTGATCTGTTAGTGCCCGTTCGTTCTTGTGCATGTGTTGTGTTTATCTATTTTGTTCGGTTTCATCTGCTATACGCCGTTCGACCTTTTAGCTATTGTGTTCGGTTTTCTTTTTCTCTACTTTACATTTGGGCTCTTGTTCCCTTTCCTCGCGGGCCAACATACAGGAATGCTTTTAAACTTAATATAACAAGGGTCTTCATATTCTTCACTTTGTAACATCATCAAAATCATTATCTTCAAGACACCAATGCTCCTCATTGTAACAATCTCCCCCTTTCTGATGATGATAAAAAATTCCCTGTTTAAAAGCATTTTTTTAAATATCTACTCAAAATTCAAACTTACAAACAAGTTAGTAGTAACTGCACTAGAAGTTGTTCTCCCCCTTTTTTATCATAAGCAAAAGGAAAATATACTCCCCCTCAAAATGTTCTCCCCCTTAAGTGTTGCTCCCCCCAACAAAAGAATAGATGCAATTCAAATATTATAAAATTGTTGAGTCCCAGATGCAATTCAAATATTATAAGGGGAAAAGAGTAATTGATCTTAGAATAGAGATAAATAATAAGATATGAAATAGGGGGAGAACATTTTGGTCCTTTTAATTCAAACAAACTCATATACCTCCGCCTCAAATAAGTACTAATTACCACAAAATAATCACATAAGATAAAAAAATTCTTCCAGTTTGATTAAAAAAAATCATCTAATCTTAATGCTTTCCCTAAATTAGTTAAATAAAAAAGATTTTTGGTCCTTTTAATTCATTAAAAATTACTCCCCTTAAAGTAATATTCCCCTTAAAATCAAAAAAAGATTCCAAAATTTTTTTTTAAAAAGAGTTTCTTTATTTTTTTTTATTTTTACGTTTTAACTTAATATAATCGATTATCACTTTAAATAATCGATTATTTGCGAGCCAAATTTATACGTTAGAGTGAAAATGACCTTGATAATCGATTATCATCCCTTGGTAATCGATTATTTACGTCAATTTCCGAAAAATGCAAATTTAGGCGAAATTTTCAACCTAAGACACATTTAGCATTCATAAATTATTTTCAAAGCTCTTAAAAATTACCATGATACTATATAACCTTATTTTCCTTTTGAAAAATTAACCAGCAAAATAAAACAATAGAGTTTTGGTCCCCATAATCTCATTCGGGTCCTTTGAGGTTAGAGACAAATTACTTGATAACAGGAATCGAAGCATATTTTCCATTTGGAACATCAAAATGTTTAATTCTACATTTGTTAGAAGTGTGCCCCTTTTTCATACAGTAAAAACATGTGAGATCATTTGGGTTTCTATAACACACAGTTCATTTTTCAACCCATACTCTACGAACTCTTCTAAATTGATTCTTCTTTTTATGCACACTTTTGTGTTTATAAACCTTTTTAACAAGTATAGGCATTTCAACATTATTCTTTGTAGTTGCCACTTCAAGAAGATTTTCAAGGATATCAATATCAAGCATGTGACTCTTACATGAAAGACATTCAACAGGATGTTCAATATTTGAAGACTCTTTCATTTTTAAACTGTAGATTTTATTCCTTAAAATAACTTCTTCATCTAATGCCTTCTCATATTTAATTTTCAAATCCTTAAAGTCATTTTTCAAATTTTTATGAGCAACATCCAATTTTTCAGATTCATTTAGCAATTCAAGAAAGACTTTTTGCAAGTCCAACGCAGAAGTTTCAGAACTAGAATAACTAACTTGGCTTGTAGAGTCATCAATATTAGCTTTTAAACACAAGTTTGCTTCTTCAATAGAATCACTTGTGCTACTTTAGTCATTATAATTCCAAGCAATGTAGACCTTCTTTTTGTGACTTTTCTTTTCCTTTCTTTCTTCATTTATCTTGTTGCTTGAACAATCGACTTTTATATGGCCTCTTTCACCACATCGATAACGTTTGAAGCTTGATGAGGAGCCTTGATTGTCCTTCTTTTTCTTCAAGTGTTGGCTTCCAGATGATTCATTGTTGGCCATCAACCATAGATTTTCTTGCAAATCTGAATTGCTTGAGCTTAAAGACTTTGATGTAGAGCTTGAATCAGACAACGTCAACTTAGCCACATCCGTGACTTTATCATGAGTAACTCTTAAGAATTTCCACATTTCTTGAGCACTTTCATAAACAAAAACTTTGAAGAAATCATCAAGGGTTAGTATAGATAAAACTATATTCCTAGCCCTAACATCATATTGTGCCATTTTGTTTTCATCCATAGTCCACTATAAAAATGATTTCCTACCTGCATATCATTTACAAAAATACTAGGAATAATTGGTCCATTCAAAATAGCTTCCCAAATACGTTGTCGATTGACTCTAAAAATATTTGCATTCTTATTTTCCAAAAAACATAATTTTCCCCTATAAACAAAGGAGATCTATCAATAGAAGCACCCTCAACATACATTTGGTAATGACCGCCCATTTTCAAAAAAATTGAAAAACTATCAACGCAAGCTTTGATACCAATTGTTGGTCCAAACAATCGGTATCGTCGAGTCGCGTAGCGGAATAATATAGTGTAAAGCGTGTTCGGTCAATTTTAAAAAAATGGTTCCTTTAAATTTCTTATACACGTTTTATCAAACAGTTGATGTGCAGAAAATGTAAAGAGTGTAGGAAGTAGAAAAATTACACAAATGATTTTTATCTTAGTTCAAATTAAAAGATTCTACGTCCAATCGTTAATCACTATGAATAATGATTAACCTTTTTCACTAAAAACAGTTTCACAGTTTATACAGATTACAAGATAATGAATAGAGATTAAGAAACGAGAACACCTTTCGTTCGACAAATGAACAGAACAATCTTCCTTCGACAAACGAACCGGAAGCAGCTCCCTTTGACAAACGAATCGGAAGCAGGAACACTCAGCCAACTTGAAGAGAACAACTCCGACCTTTGACACACAAAGCGCGAGCTTCTCCTATTCACAAGACTTGAGAAGAGCAAGAACTAGCACTTGAGAACTTCCTCAGACAAACTGTATTCTCAAATTCACAAAGTTCCCTTTTCACTCTTAGAGAGCTTCCCTTAGGCACACAACTCTAATACTCTCAAATGAAAAATTACATCCTAAGAGTTGTGAAGACCTCTATTTATAAGCCCATGTTCATGCAGTGTTAGAAACTGAAAATCCATATTACAATTGTCGCTTGATTCCTTAACGCTTTTCATCGTTCGACTTTAGCCCATACAGCTTTCACCATCCGACCTCGACTCTTTACAGTTTTCCACCGTTCGACCACGGTCATGCCTCTGCTCAGTTGCCAGGACTCAATCCTTCCTACCACTACTTCATTGTCCAACTGCTCGGTCATATTTATGTCTCGCTTGGTCTCGGTCATGCCTTCCACTGCTCGATCCAAACTGCTCAGTCTTGGTCATACCTTCCTTGGTCTTGGTCATGCCTTCAACCGCTAGGTCCTAACCTCTTCTTCTCTCTCTCCTTCCAACTCTTAACATTTTATTCTATAGGAATGGTTTGACTCAATATTGTTCAGCTTGTGTTCAACGTCGTTCGGTCTTTAACTGCGTTCGATCTTCATCTGTTAGTGACCGTTCGGTCTTGTACATGTGTTGTGTTTATCTGTTTTGTTCAGCTTTCAACTGTTATACGTCGTTCGGCCTTTTAGCTATTGTGTTCAGTTTTCTTTTTCTTTACTTTACATCTGGGCTCTTGTTCCCTTTCCTCGCGATCCAACATACAGGAATGCTTTTAAACTTAATACAACAAATTGTAACATCATCAATATCATTATCTTCAAGACACCAATGCTCCTCATTGGTAACAATCTCCCCCTTTTTGATGATGATAAAAAAATTCTCTATTTAAAAGTATTTTTTTGAATATCTACTCAAAATTCAAACTTACAAACAAGTTAGTAGTAATTACACTAGAAGTTGTTCTCCCCTTCTTTAATCATAAGCAAAAAGAAAATATACTCCCCCTCAAAATGTTCTCTCCCTTAAGTGTTGCTCCCCCTCAACCAAAGAATAGATGCAATTCAAATATTATAAGGGGAAAAGAGTAATTGATCTTAGAATAGAGATAAATAACAAGATATCAAACAAACTCATATATCTCCCCCTCAAATAAGTAGTAATTATCAAAAAATTATCACATAAGATAAAAAAATTCTCCCAGTTTGATAAAAAAAAATCATTTAATCTTAATTCTTTCCCTAAATTAGTTAAATAAAAAAGAATTTATGTCCCTTTAATTCATAAAAAATTACTCCTCTAAAAGTAATATTCCCCTTAAAATCAAAAACAGATTCATAAAAACAAATTTAAAAAGAGTTTTTTTTTACGGTTTAACTTAAGATAATCGATTATCACTTTAAATAATCAATTATTTGCGAGCCAAATTTTTACGTTAGAGTGAAAATGACCTTGATAATCGATTATCATCCCTTGATAATTGATTATTTACATTAATTTTGAAAAATGCAAATTTAGGCCAAATTTTCAACCGACACATCTAGCATTCATAAATTATTTTCAAAGCTCTTAAAAATTACCAAGATACCATAGAACCTTCTTTTCCTTTTGAAAAATTAACCGGAAAAACAAAACAATCGAGTTTCGGTCCCCATAATCTCATTTGGGTCCTTTGAGGTTAGAGATAAATTACTTGATAACAGGAATCGAAACATATTTTCCATTTGGAACATCAAAATGTTTAATTCTACATTTGTTAGAAGTGTGCCCCTTTTTCATATAGTAAAAACATGTGATATCATTTGGGTTTCTATAACACAAAGTTCATTTTTCAACCCATACTCTACGGACTCTTCTAAATTGATTCTTCTTTTTATGCACACTTTTGTTTTTATAAACCTTTTTTAACAAATATAGGCATTTCAACATTATTCTTTGTAGTTGTCACTTCAAGAAGATTTTCAAGGATATAAATATCAAGCATGTGACTCGTACATGAAAGACATTCAACAGGATGTTCAATATTTGAAGACTCTTTCATTTTTAAATTGCAGATTTTATTCCTTAAAATAACTTCTTCATCTAACGCCTTCTCATATTTAATTTTCTAATCCTTAAACTCATTTTCAAATTTTTATGAGCAACATCCAATTTTTCAGATTCATTTAGCAATTCAAGAAAGGCTTTTTGCAAGTCAAACTCAGAAGTTTCAGAACTAGAACAACTTACTTGGCTTGCAGAGTCATCAATATTAGTTGTAAAACACAAGTTTTCTTCTTCAATAGAATCACTTGTGCTACTTCGGTTATTATAATTCCAAGCAATGTAGACCTTCTTCTTTTTGTGACTTTTCTTTTCCTTTCTGTCGCAACCGGAATCGCGACGGGACGACGATCCAAAAAAAGAAACGAAAGAATTTTGAAAAAAAGAGATTTGGAGTCGCCACCATAGTTTATTCTGGAAAACTACGGAAAAACCATAAAATGATAAGACACAGTCCACGAAAACCATATTCTGGGTTCGGGAGTCGGTTACGTGTAGGGAAGGTGTTAGCACCCTACAACGCCTGCCCTAAGGCAGTACCTTTAACTAAATGCGCGAATATGATGTGGTTTTCAAAATGTTTAACCATCCCCTAAAATAAAACTCTAAAGAAACAAAATATATTTTTTAGTTTTTTGGGCCCGACAAGGATTGACCTTGCTCCTACGTATTCTCATTCAGAATGAGAAATCAGGGTTACATAGTTCTTTTGAAACCGTTTGAGAAGTTTGTTTGGAAATTGTTTGAAAGTGTTTATGTTTTTAGCTTTTGAAGATTTTATATATTTGTTTTTGACATTTTCGAGAAAAAGAAGGTAATGAGTACTAGGCCGACGCAAACGGTCACACGAGTACTCATACCTTTAGAATGGATATTTAAATATTTTTAATTATTTTTTAAAAGAGAAATAACGACATTAAGCACTAGGACGATGCGAACGATCACACGAGCACTCATACCGTTATCTACTTATTTAGGAAGACTTAAGAGTATTGAGTGCTAGGCTGATGCGGACGATTGCACGAGCACTCATACCATTATTTAAATTTTTAGATTGAAGATATTAAGTACTAGGCTGATGCGGACGATCGCACGAGTACTTATATCATTATTTAATTATTTAAATAAGAGAGAAAGGTATTGAACACAAGGACGATGCGGATGATCTCACGAGTGTTCGACCTTTAAAACATATTTTTGTTAATTTATTTAAGAAAGAAGAAAGGTTTTTAGCACAAGGACGACGCGAGCGGTCACACGTGCGCTTAACCTTTAAA
>JAHCHA010009259.1:0-11674 GCA_027742795.1 Vigna hirtella
TTTTAATTTTTGTTAATTTTATTTATTAAAGATTTTTTTATAGCACGGTTTAAATAATTCACAATATATATAAATTGTGTATCAGTTCGTGGTATTTTATTTTTTAAATTTTTAATTTTTTTTAAAACGTAAGCTTTAATGTCATATTTGTTGGTATAAAATTTTTGTAGGTATTAAAATATGATTATTCTTAGTTTCCTCGCTTCTTGAAGACGAATTTTACAGGAGTAAAACAACAACAATATAGCTCTTAACATAACACAGTACAGGCTGCACTGGAACAAAAGTTTTAAAAAAACATTTTCGTTAATAACTGTAGAGGATGGTGTTGCCTGTGACAGACTCTATATATAGGTTGATGCAGAGGCCAAAGAGAGTTAAGAAATTGCAGTTTGAAGAGAATGGCCTACACGCAAGCTTTCTTGCAGTTCAATGCCCTAACTTCTCCTCTTAGAGTTAGGCCACAGTGGGGAGTGGGGACCACCAAAGCAAAGCACATTGTGTGCAAGGCAGAGAAGGATGATGTGGAAGAGGGTGCAGCCACCACCCTTAGTCATGTCTCTCGCCGATTGGCCCTCGGCACTGCCCTCATCGGCGGTGCCGCTGCTGCTGGTGGCTCCAAGGTCTCACCTGCTGATGCTGCTGATGCACAACTCTCTTTCCAGGAACCTGGTGGTATTTATTTTACCCTTCATCACTTTTTTAAACATTTCATTTTTTGCATGTTTCTTTTCACGTGTCACTTGTTCAAATTCTTCGTCTGTCAAAAACAAGTTCTCCATTTTGAATCAAACATGAATTTTTCACTGTATCACTTCTGCATTAAACACAATAAGAGTCTCGTAATCACTCAACATGACATGTAACGACTTTACTCTGTAGCAATTACCACATTACCAGCAATAATTTCCGAGGAATATCCTGCATCTGTTATCGATGCTCTTTCTCTCAATCGAAACAGTTTTCCCAAGGGCTTCATTTTCGGGACAGCATCCGCGGCCTACCAGGTATCCTCATAATATCTCTTATTCTTTTATGAGAAAACTTTGAGATTTCAACTTCATACGATTTTGTTACGTTGTTTATATGTATACCCATATATATAGTACGAAGGAGCGGCGTCTGAAGGTGGAAGAAAACCTAGTATATGGGATGTATTCACTCACAAGTATCCAGGTTCTTTTTTCTACCTTTCTAAATATAAATCCAACTAAAACAATTACAGATTACTTTTTATAACTTAAAAATGTATCTGTTTCTAAGTTTTTCAAAAATTATATATATGAACTTAATAAAAATTGTAGATTATAGTCTGATTTTATAAACATGTAATGTTGCAGAGAAGATAAGGGATAGAAGTAATGGAGATGTAGCAATTGATGAATACCACCGTTACAGGGTAAAGTCCAATATCTTAATGATGACAGTCTAGGATGAATGAAGAAACCAATTATTTTTCTTCATCAAATCAATTAATTAAATTTTTGGACGTTGTTTTACATTTATATGACAGGAAGATATTAAGATAATGAAGGATATGAATCTGGATGCATACAGATTCTCCATCTCATGGTCTAGAATAATACCAAGTGAGAAAAAAGTTGATGAACTATTATTATTCTTTTTGTTATGATTGTTGTTGGATCTTTCATTGTTAATGATTTCAATCTTAATTTGAAATTATTGATATATAGATGGAAAGGTCGGTGAAAACGAGGAGGGTGTAAATCAAGAAGGAATCGCTTATTACAATCGCCTCATTGATCATCTCATAGCCAACGGTGAATGTCCATGTGTTCTTCTCTTGGTTTTTCATACATTTTATAATATATTTTTTAAGTGAATGAGATATTGATTTAAATATAAATGTTGCAGGTCTAAAACCATATGTGACACTTTTTCACTGGGATCTTCCCCAAGCTTTAGAAGAGGAGTACGGAGGTTTTTTATCCCATAATGTTGTGTAAGTTGTACAATTTTTTTTTATATTCAACTTAGTACTATTACAAATATGTGTATATATATGATTTGTTTTTTTTTGAGATAATATAATCTTTTAAGAAAAAAACATAAATTATGATGACAATTTTTTTAAAACAAAGTTACCCCTTATTAAGAGTTACAATGCATTTTTTTTTATTAAAATAAAAATTTAGGTAAAATATTAAAGACCAGTGTTATTGACATTTATGGCTAACCTAATTTTGTTCAAAGAGATTCTTAGTAAAATATTACTAGGTTTTGAAATTTTAAAATATGATCTCATAAGGTTTGATATTAAGCTATAGCTAGGGGGATTGTATACTAATTGTGAATTTAAAAATATTTCAGGAGTGATTTTCGAGACTACGCAGGAATTTGTTTCAAATACTTCGGAAACAGGGTGAAACATTGGATTACCCTAAATGAACCATGGTCTTATAGTAATAATGGTTATGCAGTTGGAACCTTTGCACCAGGTCGATGCTCTGAATGGCAAGATTCAACTTGTCTCGGAGGTGATTCAGGAACAGAACCATATATAGTTACACATAATTTACTACTTGCTCATGCAGCTGCTGTAGATCTGTACAGGAAAGAGTTCCAGGTTTGTTTAACCTTAATGAGAAACTTTCAAATCTTTATGGTTTATTTCTATAATGCTACGAGGGTTCAAGGACTCTTATATATATATATAGCTCTTTTACTTAATAACGTTAAAAACACTTGACACAGGAATATCAAGAAGGAGTGATAGGCATAACACTTATTTCTCGTTGGTTTGAGCCATATTCAGAAACTGAATCAGATAAAGATGCTGCTAAACGTGCACTTGACTTCATGTTTGGGTGGTAAGTGCTTAACTCTGCATAAGAATAGGCATTCTCAAATGTGATGTTTTGATATGTAACAATGAATATAGGTACATGGAACCATTGACATCAGGAAAGTATCCAGAGAGCATGCGTTCTCTGGTTGGTAATCGATTACCAGAGTTCTCAAAAAAAGAATCAAAACTTCTTGCCGAATCATTTGATTTTATTGGAATAAACTATTACACCACTCTTTGCGTTGCGGATCAACCCCATGTTGATCCTTCTAAACTTAGTTATACTACAGATCCTCATGTCCGTTATTCAAGTGAGGAAGCTTCTATCTTTCAATTATTTAAATTATATTTGTTGAATTTTCTAATACAACATTTTTGTTTTTTTTTTCATCCGTCAGCTGAACGCAATGGTATTCTCATAGGTGAACCGGTGTGTATACGATTATGTCGTTCATTTTAATATTATTATTTCATATGGTTTTATGTAACTTTACATTTATATTTGCAGACCGCTTCTGATTGGCTATATGTTTGTCCGAAAGGAATCAAAAAGTTGTTGCTCTATACCAAAGAACAGTACAACGATCCTGTGATTTATATAACTGAAAATGGTAATTATATCAAAAGCAATTTTTATTGTCTTTAAAGAAAATATTTTGAGAAAATTATTCAAAATGTGGAATTTCAATATAAAATTTTCTTTTAACGTGTTGATGTATTTTACTTTCAATTTATAGGAAGAGGCAATGACGTCAGTCAAGACAAGGAGACACTTGAGGAATCTCTTATAGATATTTATAGAATCGATTTTTATTATCGTCATCTGTATTATCTACTTTCAGCAATAAGGTAATGATTTATTTTTCACATATTTTAAATTTGTTTCTAACTCTAAATTTAAATATATTTTTATTGACTTTATAAGGGACGGCCATGTAAATGTAAAAGGATATTTTGCGTGGTCACTTTTGGACAATTTTGAATGGAGAGATGGCTATTTAATAGGATTTGGACTGAATTATGTGGACAGACAAAATCAGAAGCGATATCCCAAACTTTCAGCAAACTGGTTTAAGAGTTTTCTTCAGAAAAAGTTGAGATAATTGCAACGCACATCTGTTACAATAGTTTGGGAGATAATCTCTTATGTAATGTTGCCTATTAATAAATTTCAGTGAAGAGTGAAGTGTGTCAGCTGTTAATCTTTTTATTGATGTAATGTTTTTTTTGTTAGTGAAATGTGGCTTTGCTTGTTTTTTATTTTAGAAGAAAACATATTTGTCATATTGGCTTATTATCAGTTGTATTTTTCTTTCACAAAAAAAAATTATATTAAGTGCACCATTTGAATACTTTAAATCATGTATAAATAAATATGTAAGATAAAAAGTAGGGACATTCTTTTTTATTTAAGTCATGTATAAATGAATATCTAGACACAATTATATACAAAATTAATACCATTCTTAACTCAAAATCTTCAAATAATAGATTAATTTTATCTTTAAATATTGTTTCACTTTTTTATTTTTAACTAATATGAGATTTCGATTCACGCTTATATTCTTAATGTATTTCATATCTAATATCTCTTAAATCTCAATCTACTTTGGTCTTAAATCTTCTATGCTCATTAATCAAGCACAATCCTACATATTTTGCTATTTAATCTAGATACGTTAATATACCTAAAACTATATACTAAAGTAACAGTGTTCATACTTCTTAGATATTCTAGATATTATATATATATATATATATATATATAATTATCATGTTTTTTATATAAAAAAAATAGTAAGAGTAAGTTTTTCTGCATTGTTAGACCTGAAATACGTAATCCTAATTCCGAATTGACTTTGAACTATTTGAAAAAAAAAATTATGATATTTTGTAGATTTTTGTGAGTAAAAATATCAACTACTATAATAATCTATTAAAGTTAAGAAAAAATGTTTGTCACTATAGGTATGCTTACTTGTATAAGACCCTCAAATATAATCTCTTTAACTTAATAAGATGACAAATTTAACAATTAAATGTAGAAAGGTTATGTGTGGAATACAGAAAAGGAAAGTCATTGCTAAAAAGTCGAATGACTTTATCCGAAACACGTTTTATCTTGAATGTCAAACACATATTTTTACAATAATAATATTTTGAAAAATACTATTTGTATTAATAAAAGGGGAAACAAAATTATAATTATTTTGTGAAATGAAAACGAAGTGCATTATTACTGCAGGTATTAATTGTTTCATTGATGATAAGGCCCCCACCCAATAGACTACTGAAGTACATTTTTGTTTTTCTTCAAACTTCTCAGCTAAACATCACACAAAACTTGAAGGAGAAGGGAAAGAAATTAAAAACCAACTAAAACTCAAAAGCTTACTTAATCAAAACTTCTGTTTATCAACTTGAGTATCTAAGTGTGTCTTTAAGTCATGTTTAAGTTTAAAAGAAGAAAAAAAAACAGAAAAGGATTTCTCAAAATCCTAGCAAAAATTCAGGTGAATAAAATTTGCATAGAGATAATTGTTTAAAAAATGGAAAATGAATAATTTTGTTTTCTATTTAAACCTTAAAAACTCATTTTTAACTTCTTTAACTTTGTAATTAAGAGAATAATGAAATTAAAAAATGATGCATTAAAATATTCTAATCCATGTATATGAAATATCAGATGATAAATGTATATGAAAAATGTAAATGTAAATAAGTAGGTTTTGGAAAGTATATCTCTATTTCTAATATTACAAAAATAAAACGATCTCCACTTGATAAATCTTGTATTATGATTACGATCTCTTCAAATTTAAAATTACTATCACAATTATTCTTTAGAAAATATTGAAGGATTATTATTGCATTTGTTTTTTTAACCTTTAACGGTTTTATTCCCATAAAGTGAGTTTGGTTAGGATGTGGAAAGTGATAAAGTGAAGTGTATGATTGTTGTAGGTGTTAATGAGAAAGCCCCCACCCTACAATGTAGAAATCCTACAAATTTTTTGGTGGCACATTGAACACACTTATAAATTGCCTTTAATATCCTACTCTATATAATAAGTTAACGCTATATTAAATGCGTCTCCATGTATCTCTCTATGTTCTACATATGGTAGTTGTTGCTACAACATTCCTCATCTTCAACATAAATTTTCACCTTGAATTTTATCCAATATTTTTGAATTTTCATTCATTGATATTTCAATGATAAAACAAAACTAAAATGCTTGGCATACGTGTAATATTATGTATTTTAGTAAAGAAAGTGAATATTTTTTATTTTGAGAAAAATCAAACACAACCATGGTTTTTTGCAACTCTAGATTTGCCTAGTAGTCATCCAAATACTTTACTTTTTAAATCGATTTTATGAAATTGAGTTAGAGTTAAAATTCATTTCTTAACATGATATCAAAATCATAAAACTATTGTTATATCTATTTAAATATTATAAAATAGTCACACACATAAATCTCCACACTAGTAAGATATTGTCCGTTTCTAATTAAGCTATCACATATTTGCTTTTGATATTACTTCAAAAATCCTTTTTTTTTCAAGAGAGGTGTCTTATGTGTACATAAACAAATATCCATTTATAGTTTTATTCTATGTGAAACTTTGTTTGTATCCTAACAATAATATTTTCATGGAGTAGAAACAATGAGTTACTTTTTTTCCTTGTAAGTTGAAACAACTGAATTGCCTCCATCCAATATAAAAGCAAGTAACAAAGGAGAAGTTGTATACATAGTCACCGACAATAATCTTAATGGTGCAACCGCTACCATAAAACCAGGGAATTTTTTTTAACCATATGGTACAAAAAATTGATTTGGTTTATTCAAATTGTAATGAACAATAATGTAAGACCCATGAAAAATATTTACCTTAATAGTAACAATTTTATTACTAGTAGTAATAAATTTCTTTGTGAATAGAAAATATAATAAGTTTATGTAAAAATAAAATGTGGAAAGCTAAATAAGAAATTTTGGTAGCTTAATTGGTAGAAAATTGTGGTGATTTCAAGAACATGGGTTCAAACTTTTTTCTACCAAAAAAAAAAAAAAAAAAAAAAAAATATTGATAGTGGATAAAGCACTCAATGTTTTAAGGCATTATTGAGGAATCCATTATGTAAGTGGTGATTAAGATATTAATATAATAAAATAATATTAAAATAATAAATAATATTAAAAAATTGTTGAATAGTAAAATTTTTGGACTATAAATAGCCATGAGAGGGGAAGCTATTTTGCACAAAGAGAGGAAGAATCGAGTGAGAAATCTTGAGAAACAGAGAAGAAAGAGTTAGGAAGAAATTTTTAGTTGCAAGAAGAGTAGAGGTTCTGGAGGGTTTTGGGGAAACAAATTCTGAGCAAGAGATTAAGTCTGGAATAGAGGTAGGGGAGCTAACCTTTCTAAGCTTTTATATTATGATTTAGTATTGTTTTATTACTATTCATGTCTTGAAATTCTGTGTGAATAGTGTTAATGAAAAACATATGTGCTTATTGTATATCTATCTATATTGAATTTCTGTGTTAATATTATATGCTGTTGTTTTGAATCTGTAAATAAGAAATTTGTTAAAACTAGTTGAGGAACACTTTGACTAAGGAAAGACTTGGTACTTAAGTTGTCCATTGTGACGCACCTCTCTTTCCTGGAAGTCTACTCGACAAGTTTTTAACTTAAATCTTGTTGAACAGATTATGTACTGTTAAATTATTGTGTAATATATCTTGTTGGAATGAAAATTTTTTATGAATTCATGTTATAGTGCTAGATATGGAATTATGAATTATAATTGTGATGGTAGGATAGAGGAATCTTAAAAATCGGAGTTGGTATATCCCTGATCATAGAGCATTGATGTGTGAGTAAATGTAATTGCATTCATGTCTTAGTTTAGGTCATTTGCATGCATAATTGCATTCATTGAAGGATTTAGTCATGGATTATCTTTGTTTCGGATCATACATTGGCATTTTGTGTTTTTATTGTAGATTGATGATTCTAAGTGCCAAAATCACAATTTGGGAAGAATTGATGTACAAGATACCAAGATGAAACCAGAGAGTTCAACAACCAAGCTGTGAACAGTCTCACAACCTGTGGATGTTGCTTCTAAATGGAGTTGCAAAACAGAAAGTTCAACAACCAAGCTGTGAACAGTCCCACAACCTGTGGAGTAATCTGTGGATTCACGTAAGAAAACAGAATTAAAGCAGAGAAGAACACAGGCAGAGTGGGGAGTTTTCCATGAGCTGTGAAAGTTTCCAGGAGCAGTTATTGAGCAGTTATTGATCTCTTTTATGACTGATTTAAAGAGATTAAATTAAAGGAAAATTGGAGGAAGTTAGGGAAAAGGAAAACCACTCTCCTAAAAAGGAGGAATTTGTGGAAATGATGGGGGAGGAATGAACAACACGTGGAAGGGGGATACAAAAAGTGGATTCACGTACAACAAAAGGAGCTTCTTCTTCATCTTCTTTTTGGAGTTTTTGGGCTGCAACTTTTGGTTTTTTGATTTTTCTTTTCCATTATGCAGAACTAATTTTCCTTTTGTTAGTGGATTGATGTAGTGCTTTGGATTATATTTTCTGAACCTTTTTCAATTGATGTTAAGTTCATTTTAATTATCCCAGTGTTCTATTTATGTTTTAATGTCTATTCTATGAGCAGTTTCACAGTTGGGAGATTGGGAATTGCTTGCGTTTATAAATAGAACAGATTAGATACTGTCACAATTGGGAAATTGGGCAGGACTAGTTAGTTTGAATTGAGATATGATTGTTTTTCATGATCTTGTTGAATTTGTAATTGGCCTAAGGGATTGGGGATTCAAATTCAAGGGATACGTTTGCCTACTAAGGGATTAGGGGTAAACAAGCTCTAAATAAACTCAAGGGGATAATTATAATTTACACATCAATTGAAAAGGGGAGGAAATTATATGAAAAGGTATGAAATCAATTCTCTAACATTGTTTATATCATTTGAATTTCCATCACTTGTTTATGTTCATCATTTCACTGGATAAATTTCATCACTCAAAATTAAGTAAGTTAGTAAACTGGTACTCAACTCATTCAATCCCAGAGGACGATATTTTGTTACTACAATTACGATTGGTACACTTGCCAAACGTACATCAAGCATCCCTGGTCAAAGCCAGTAAGTTGTGACTAGTCATATGTACTAGCGTTTATGGTGAGTTTGATTCGTCAAACATTTGATTCTTCTCCGGTGACCATTTATAGTGATATTTTAGTATTGTTAATTTATTTTGTGATATATTCATTTTGTATGATTTCTGTGATGATTGTATTTTATTATATTGTATTTGAATTTATGCGTCTGAACATGATATGAGTATTATGGGGAGATTTTGTAAGGGTATAATGTGAGTTGAGGAATATGAGTATGGTATGAGTCTCGTGGAGAGATTCAGTAATGATATGGTATTTGTGTATATGTTGATGTTGAGGGTCCCGTAGTTGGAGGTTATCTTGATACTCTAATAATCATCCAGTCTCAAGTAGAGACAGATGAATTATGTGGTGAGAGGGGTAGGAGGTCCTGGTCTATGTGCCGGTTTTGGACATAGTGTTGAGGACTAACCTGTGGATGGGAGGAAGTAGAAGTCATCACAAGTGCATAACCTCCCGTGACCGCTCATCAACATATCATCGGAATGAATGTCTATTGGGTATTGTGGAATGAGTGTCTATTGAGTATTTTGGGACGAGTGTCTATTAAGTATTGTGGGATGAGTGTCTATTAGTAATTGTGGTATTGTGGGATGAGTATCTATGATGCGATTGTTGTATGATGGTATAAGTATCTATGATATGATTGTTGTATGATGGTATGAGTATCTATGATGCGATTGTTGTATGATGATATGAGAGTGTCTGACATAATTATTATATGAGCTTTGTTGAGTGCATCAAAGTAATTATGCATGTTTTATAAATGATTGGTTGCATGTTAGCTCACCCTACTTGTTTGTGTTTGTGTTTGTGTATGTGCGATGAACGTATAATTCGTTATACGGGAGCAGATGGAGGAATGTCGTCTGATTCGGTGCCAATGAAGAAAGAGATAGAATAAATTAGAAGGATTCGAGTTATATTTATGAGTATATATTTAAAACATATATATATCAACTATGAATTATCAAGTGTGAGATTTTGGAAAGTTACAAAGGAGAAGCTTAATAATCTTAATGGTGCAACCGCTATCATAAAACCAGGGAATGTTTTTTTAACCATATGGTATAAAAAATTGATTTGGTTTATTCAAATTGTAATGAACAATAAAATCTAGTATTTTAATTTATAAAATAAAAACCTTAATTATCTAAAAAATAATAATAAAAAATAAAAATAAAAACAATGATCGTAGCAATTATTAATTATCAAAATTGTGTTACAACTTTGTATATAGATTAGGATATCTCAAATGTCTTGTTTTATTTATTTTATGTTTTTTCACCTATAAAAAAGCACGAAGCAAAATGTAGACAAGATGACAAGCAAGAACGTGTAGAACTAAGCAAGAAGGTGTAGGAGTTGTGGTGGAGTGGTGGATATATATATTAATCTTTTATATCTAATATTGAACATGACATGTAACGAGTTTACTCTCTTGACTACAGTAGCAGTTAGCCCATTACCTGCAATAAATTCTGAGAAATATCCTCCATTTGTTGTCGATGCTCTTTCTCTCAATCGAACCACTTTTCCAAAGGGCTTCGTTTTCGGGACAGCATCCTCGGCTTACCAGGTATCCAAATGCTTTCTTATACTTAGTTCTATATATTACACCTTTCGAAAAATATATCTTCATAAAAGTAATGGAGATGTAGCAGTCGATGAATGTACATGAACTTTGCTAATTGTTGTTCGACCTTTCATGGTTAAATTATTGATATATAGATGGAAAGGTTGGTGCAAACGAGGAAGGTGTAAACCAAGAAGGAATCGATTATTACAATCGCCTCATTGATCATCTCACAGCCAACGGTCAATGTCCATGCTTTCCTCTCTTGGTTTTTCTTCGATAAAACTTCTATTTTATAATATATATATTTTTAAGTGAATGAGATATTGATTTAAATATTAATGTTTCAGGTCTAAAACCATACGTGATACTTTTAAAATTATTGATATAAAAAGTGAATATTCTTTCGGCACGTCAGTTGGAGTTAACTCCATTTTTGTCCATTTAAGAGAAAGAGACTCAATTCATACAATTTTGACAACTTTGAGACGAATGACGCATTTAAACATTATTATTATTAAATATTATTACTTATTATATTATTAAGAACCGATGAATGTTTTAAACTTTTTCATTGCTAGAATTTGTTCTTAATTTAAATGTAAACTTTTATAAAAGTATGTGAAAGTTTTTCAGAGATACATTCAAACAGTCCATAATAAATGGTTTTCTTTTACAATTTTTTATTTTGTAATTCTAAATTTCAAATTCATGGTTACTATATATTTTAAATTTTAAATTTCTCGTTGAGAATTATAAATCTTAATTTTGTAAAAGGATTGAAAAGGAAATGGTTAGTTACTTTTTTTTTATCTTCAAAATTTTTAAAAAATTACAATTTTCACCTTTTAATGATACTTTATGTTATTGAAATTATTTTTTAAATTATTACTTAAATTTGACATAATTGCATTGCAATTTTAAACGAAGTATTATTTCTAATGATTTACTATTTAGTTTATTAAAAATATCATTATTCAATTATATATTTATTGTTTTATATCATTATTTAATTTTTATTACTATTATATTAGTATTATTATGTCATTATATTATTAT
>JAHCHA010009321.1:0-11031 GCA_027742795.1 Vigna hirtella
TCTAGGGTGATGAAAACAATTATGAATTTTGGCTCAAAAGGGGTGCAGTTGGATGAACTGCTTTTGACGATTGGATAACGAAAAATGGCCACACGTCACTCTGAATCTTGTTTGTCTGACTTTCTCTTGAATTTAAACCTGAAACAAAACTATGTAGTGTTTGACACATCCACTTCATTTTTCCTTTGCTTTGTTTTCCCTCTTTTTTTCTTTCTTTTTCTTTTTTTTTTTTATTATTTTTTTTTTATTTTTTTTTTATCTCCCTGATCAACGGATTATCGGTGATGTGTAACATAATGAAAACTGCCCCAATATTAGGCGTATGGCGAAATCCTTCATCTTACGAGAAACGAAAAAAAATTAGGGTTCAAGTAATGTGAATGCAGATGCTTTATCAAGAAAAGAACACCGGTTATTCCCAAAACCTTGAATCAGGGAATTACTCACCAACGGTATTTTTCACAACTTTTTTTTCGAAAATACTATGTCCTTGACAACTTTATTAACAACAAACTCAACATGTGACCTTTCTTTTTTGTTACCTCTTTTCCGTTTTTCCTTTTCGACATCCTCCAGGACCGAGCTCGCCAACCTGATATACCTGTGATGCTTTTATCCACACGCGTTTACTTATTTTCATTTTCATTTTCACTTGACTACTTAACAGCTCAGTGTCACATGCAATATTTCAGATGGAATGCAAACAACCAAAATATGAATGAAATCACGTGGAATTTATTTAGTGAAAAAAACACAGAGTACAATAAGCTTTAAAGATAATATCAACATCCCTTTAATAGCAACCACTATCACGGAATCATTATGCGTAAAACTTTTTTACTGCATCAGAATTAACTGGCAATGGTAACTCCTCTCCGTCCATTCTCGTGAGAATTAGTGCCCCACCAGAAAATGCTTTCTTCACTACAAATGGCCCTTCATAATTTGGAGTCCATTTGCCTCTATGATCCTTTTGTATGGGTAGAATCTTCTTCAACACCAGCTCACCTTCATGAAATTCTCTTGGGTGTACCTTTTTGTCAAATGCCTTCTTCATTCTTCTTTGGTACAATTGTCCATGGCATACTGCTGTTAATCTTTTTTCGTCGATGAGATTGAGCTGGTCGAAACGAGCTTGAACCCATTCCGCCTCCTCTAATTGGGTTTCCATTAAAACTCGTAAGGACGAAATTTCCACTTCAAACGGAAGTACTGCTTCCATTCCATATACAAGCGAGAAAGGCGTTGCCCCAGTCGATGTTCGTACAGAAGTGCGATAACCATGTAAAGCAAAAGGAAGCATTTCATGCCAATCCTTATATGTGACCACCATCTTCTGCACAATCTTCTTGATATTTTTGTTAGCAGCCTCCACTGCCATATTCATCTTTGGGCGATAAGGAGAAGAATTAAGATGATGAATTTTGAACTCCTCACATAACTTTGTCATCATCTGGTTGTTCAAGTTAGTGGCATTGTCGGTGATGATCCTGTTAGGGAGCCCGTATCTGCAAATCAACTCCTTTTTTATGAACTTGGTCACCACCTTTCTAGTCACATTAGCATAAGAAGCAGCCTCAACCCACTTGGTGAAGTAATCGATTGCGACTAATATGAAACGGTGCCCATTTGACGCCTTTGGCTCTATAGCTCCGATGACATCTATTCCCCACATCGAAAAGGGCCATGGTGCAGACAACACGTTCAAGGTCGTCGGTGGAACATTGATATTACTTGCGTATACCTGGCATTTCTCACACTTTCTCACATGTGTACAGCAATCATTTTCCATAGTCAACCAAAAATACCCCGCTCTCAGTATCTTCCTGGCCATTGAGTGCCCATTCATGTGCGTGCCAAATGTACCCTCGTGTACTTCTTTTAGTATCAGTTCGGCTTCTTTTGCATCTACGCATCTAAGGAGAACCATGTCATGATTCCTCTTATATAAAATATCCCCACTCAAAATGAAACTGCCAACCAACCTCCTTAACGCCCTTTTGTCGTTTTCTGATGCCTTCTCTGGATATTCTCGGGTCCTAAGATAATGCTTGATATCAAAGTACCAAGGTTTACCATCTACCTCCTCTTCGATGAAATGACAATACGCTGGCTTTGCATGACTCTTCATTTCAATCATTGGCAATTCTGCATCTTGATCAACTTCAAACATCGATGACAAGGTAGCCAATGCGTCTGCTAATTGATTATCTTCTCTCGGTATATGATTAAACGTGATGGAATCGAAATACTCAATTAATCCCCTGATGTGAGCTTGGTATGGAATTAATTTAGTATCCCTAGTCTCCCATTCTCCCTTCAATTGATGGATGACCAAAGCTGAATCTCCATATACATCCAGAATTTTTACTTTAGACTCTATTGCTGCTCGAATGCCCATGGCACAGGCTTCATATTCTGCGATATTATTCGTGCAATTAAAACACAACCTTGCCGTCATTGGAATGTATTGATTCTTAGGAGAGATAAGCACTGCCCCTATTCCATGCCCCATTACATTCGAGGCCCCATCGAATAATACCGTCCAGGCTTTTTCATTTTTGTCCTCTTTGTTCTCAGCAAATAAAGCCATGATATCTTCATCGGGAAATTCAGGTTGCATTGGCTGATAATCACTAATGGGTTGATGGGCTAAATATTCCGCTAAAGCACTACCCTTGATAGATTTCTGAGTAACATATACAATGTCATACTCTGACAATAGCATCTGCCATCGAGCTATCCTTCCAGTGAGAGCAGGCTTTTCAAAAATATACTTGATAGGATCCATCTTGGATATCAACCAAGTAGAGTGGCTCAACATGTATTGCCTTAGACGATGGGTAGCCCACGCCAGTGCACAACAAGTTCGCTCTAACGACGAATATCGTTGTTCGCAATCTGTGAATCTTTTGCTCAAGTAATATATAGCATGCTCTCTTTTCCCGTCTTCATCATGCTGACCCAATACACAACCCATTGAGTTATCCAATACGGTCAAATACAAAATGAGCGGCCTTCCTGGCATAGGTGGACGCAATACAGGAGGGTCTTGCAGGTATTGTTTGACCTTTTCAAAAGCAACTTGACAATCTTCATTCCAGACTACGGCCTGATTTTTTCGTAGTAACTTGAACATTGGTTCACAAGTAGCAGTTAATTGGGAGATGAACCTAGCAATGTAATTCAATCTTCCCAAAAAACCTCGAACCTCCTTTTCTGTTCTGGGCGCAGGCATTTCCGTTATCGCTCTTACTTTGTCAGGATCAACTTCTATCCCTCTTTGGCTGACAATAAAGCCCAACAATTTTCCAGACTTTACTCCAAACGTGCATTTGGCAGGATTTAACCTGAGTTTGTACTTTCTCAGTCTCTCAAATAATTTCCTTAGATTGAAAATATGCTCCTCTTCTGATTCCGACTTTGCAATCATGTCATCCACATAAACTTCAATTTCCTTATGCATCATATCATGAAAGAGTGTCACCATTGCCCTTTGGTATGTTGCCCCAGCATTCTTGAGTCCGAAAGACATCACCTTATAACAGAATGTTCCCCATAACGTGATAAAGGTCGTTTTCTCCATATCTTCCGGTGCCATTTTAATTTGATTATATCCCGAGAATCCATCCATGAACGAAAATAACGAAAATTTGGCCGTATTATCAACCAGAGTATCAATGTGTGGTAACGGGAAATTATCTTTCGGACTTGCACGATTCAAATCACGATAGTCAACACACATCCTAACTTTCCCATCCTTCTTAGGCACTGGTACAACATTCGCTACCCATTGTGGGTATCTTGCCACAGCCAAAAATCCTGCATCAAATTGCTTTTGGACTTCTTCTTTAATTTTTAGGGACATTTCCGGCTTCATTCTTCTCAGTTTTTGCTTGACTGGAAGGCATTCCGGCTTGAGTGGGAGCCTATGCTGCACAATATCGGTATCTAGACCCGGCATGTCATTGTAAGACCACGCGAATACATCTTTAAACTCCTTCAACAGGACACGCAAACTTTCCCTCACTTCCGTTTTCATACTAGTACCGATTTTCACCTCCTTTATCTCATCCTTCTCTCCCAAGTTGAGTATTTCAATCTCCTCCTGATGGGGTTTTATCTCCTTAGATTCTTGTTCCACTAATCTCAACAATTCTGGAGAGGGTTCCACATCATCTTCGAAATCATCTTCCGTATTATTGATAGGGTGCTCAAAATTAGGAACATTGATATCGTTATTTTCAAAACAATCATTGTCACATCTGCATCATTTAAATTTATGAAAAAGTATAAATAAATAAGATAAACAACGAAAAATGCCAAATGATGATGAAATGCAACTTTATTATCACGCTGAGTGAAAAGTAAAAAGAATCAATCCGCAAAACTTCAGTTCTAAAGCCCCAATCGAAACTATAAGCTTAATTAAAACTATTACATTTTGTTCACATTAAGCATCACAGGTAAATCCAGTGTTTCCCAATTGTTGAGTTGAGTATCAGGGGAGCAAGCCCACACAAAGCTCAAACTTTGAGGCCTTTCTTCATCCTCCACCGCTGCTATCTGGCCAGTGTTGATCCACCCAGCACTGCGGAAGCTTTCCTTGATGTCAACAATGTGAATTTTGCTCTCTCTGGGCCCTCGTCTTTCTGTACGGGCCAGACTGCGCTCTTTTCTTTCTTCAATCATCCTTTTCCTGTCTTCCTTGGTAGGTTTGTACCCTAAACCATATCTGTTCTTGTTTTCAACGATTTCCAGAGGGAATGCTCGCCCCTGCCGATATTTGCCCAAACCTTCCCCATATACATAGCCCCCCTTTAGCATAATCTTGGCCATTATAATAGAAGCACATGATAGACGAGGATTTACTGGAAACGGTTCCACACAAGCATTTCCCACAATTTCCAACGATTGGAAGGCTGTCTCGAGAGCTTCTTCAGCTGCCTCGATGTAGCGTGTGGATGATGGCCCACTCACAAGAAGATCCTCTTCTCCTGATACTATCACCAGCTTATCTCCCATCACATACTTCAACTTCTGGTGTAGTGTAGAAGGCACAACTCCAGCCGAATGAATCCATGGGCGCCCCAACAGACAACTATAAGCTGGCAGGATATCCATAACCTGGAACGTTATTTGTAAGACACACGGGCCAACTTGCATTGGTAAATCAACCTCTCCCATCACCTCTCGTTTGCTACCATCAAACGCCCTCACAATCATTGAACTCGGCCTCATATGCATTCCTTCGCAAGGTAGCTTTTCCAAGGTTGCTTTCGGCATGACATTCAAAGAGGACCCATTGTCCACTAAAACACGCGCTACAACATGATCCAAGCATTTCACAGAGACGTGAAGAGCCTTGTTATGCCCTCTTCCTTCAGCAGGTATCTCTTCATCCGTAAAGGTGAGATAATTATTAGCAACAATATTGCCAACAATACCTTCGAATTTATTGAACGAAATACCTTGCTCCACATGAGCCTCACTGAGTATCTTCATTAGCAACTTTCTATGTGATGCCGAATGCATGAGCAAGTCTAACAAGGATATGCGAGCAGGCATACGGTTTAACTGTTCCACCACCTTATATTCGCTTTGTTGTATGAATTTTAAAAATTCACAAGCCTCCTCTTCAGAAACCTCTCTCTTCTCTTCCTTGTCAGGGATCTCCTCTGTCTGTGCACCCTTCCCTTTTAAGAATTCTTTTGCCTTCGCGGCCATCGTTGCTTCATTATCATTAACCCTTTCTCGAGCCAACTCTGGTGATGTGAAAATTCGACCACTCCTAGTCATTCCCCCTATCCCTGATATGTTTTTGACGACATGGTCAACGCTTTGCGTTTCGCTTGACGCATGCGTCTCATATCTCCATGGGACGGCTTTTTCGTTCTTGTAAGGAAAAGGAGCTGGTACACGGATAACAACGGGCGACCTTCCTTGAGTTGGTGGGATAGAGGTAGTTTTAGTGAAATGAATCACCAATGGTTCTGGTACAATCATGCCGGATTCATCACCAGTTTGTGCAAATACATATCCCTCCTCCCTCTTGTAACATACCTGCATCAGACCACGATCTAGCAGGTCTTGCAGAATTTCTTCAAACTCAACACACTCCTCAATAGAGTGCTCAGCCTCTGGGTGGAGCGCGCATGCCATACTCTCATCATAATCACCCTTCAAGATACCCACTTTCAGCAACGCCTCCGAAATAAACCTCCTAGAGCTCTTGACTTCTTTCACATTTCTCACCAGCTCATGTTCTTTCACTTCGACAGCATTCGTCGAAGCACTTCCATGTCCAGATAAAGGATTGGCCTCGACATTAGGCTTATCCTCTTGGAACTTTAACCACCCAGAATCAATTAGAGTCTGCACTTTATGCTTGAAAGCCAGACACCTCTCAGTGGAATGACCAGCGGCCCCTCCATGATAACTACACTTTGCATCTGCATCATAACCTCTTGGGTACGGAGGCTGCAAAGGCTTCAGGGGACAAACGACAACTAAACCCTGTTTGATAAGATGAGGCAATAATTCCGTATAAGTTGTAGGAATTGGGGTAAAGTTAACATAATTTCTTTCTTGGTTCCTTCTTGGATAAGTATTTGGACCCACATTCATATTGGAACCTACGTTTGCCCCTCCCCTCCAATTATTCGTCGGAATGTATTGTGGTTGATAGTACCCTGGTTGTTGTTGAGGCCTAATTTGATGACCGGATGACGCGTTAGCTGCATGTGGATGTTGACCCCAGTATGGTCGATAGTTATGAGTGGGAGCCTGACCTCTCCACACGGGGGTTGCAGATGTTGCATGCACATCTCCCTCTTTTCTTTTCCCTGAGTTGAAATTGGGTTTTTTGGAATTTGCACCCGTCGACGAGCCATATGCAATCTTCCCATTTTTCAACCCGATCTCTATTCGCTCGCCTATCACGATGATATCGGCAAAATTTGAAGATACATTTCCCACCATATGTTCATAAAATGGTGGTTGGAGCGTATTTACAAACATTGCCACCATTTCTCTATCATACAAAGGTGGCTCAACCTGTGCAGCCAATTCCCTCCACCGTTGAGCATACTCCTTAAAACTTTCGTTGTCTTTCTTCGACATGTTTTGCAGCTGTAAACGATCTGGCGCAACATGTGTATTGTATATGTACTGTTTCACAAAAGCATCAGCCAAGTCCGCCCAACAACGAATTCGAGTCGGCTCCAAATGGGTATACCAGTTTAATGCCACTCCAGCCAAACTATCTTGAAAAACATGGATGAGCAGCTGCTCATCATAAGCATATGCAGCCATCTTTCTGCAAAACATGGTCAGATGGCTCTTTGGGCATGTATTTCCCTTATACTTCTCAAAATCTGGCGCCTTGAACTTATGCGGAATTTTGACGCCAGGAACCAAGCTCAATCTAGAAACATCCCCAAATCCATAACTTTCATACCCCTCCACAGCCCTCAATCTTGCCTCTAGGCTCTCCAGTTTATCCTTTGCTCCGTCGACATTACCAATTACCCCCTGAAACGAGGTATGTGGTGCAGCCCCTGTAGAAAAGCCCTCTCTGGTAATCACAGGTGGCACCGGAGTTACTCGTATTCCATCAGACATGTTTGCATGCATTCCTTCATTTACCATAGGTGCGGACATTACAACAGGTCCCTGAGTACTGATTGGCGGTAAGTTGACAGTGGTAGGGAAAGAGAATGACGCCTGCTCCCCTTCTGTGTATTCTCCCACAGGTGGGGTGTAACCTGGAGGTAATCCATATATTGGGAACGGAACAGATTGGCTCCCAGAACTGAACACCGGAGGGTAATAATGAGCACTTCCCTCAACTTGAGCAGGCATCGCCCCTCCCGTAGTCTTTAGGGCTTCGAGAGCCGCCAAAATCTGGGCCATCTGATCCTTCAACTGGCTGACATCGGCCTTAATAGATTCGTGTGACTGCTCCCAATTCTCCATGACCTTCGAGTTAGCTCTGGTCCTGTACGGATGTCGTGGAAAATTTGTCGTTGTTTTCTCACTTGTACTGCTCTTATTTTTTATTAAATTAAATTAGATGAGGATGAAAAGTGCAAAAAGAAAACATGATGCATGCTAGTGATAAGTGGAAATCACAGGATAACGATGACAATACTGATGGAAAATTAACACAAGCCGATACCAAACAAACATCCCTTATCTTTCATTTAAAGAAAATTTGATCCATTACATTGTCTAAGGAACAAAACGCATAATTCTGATGTACATCAATCCCGCGCCCGGGCAATGAAAGATTTCATCTCTCCCACCAACCATTTACAATGATTAATAAACAATTCTATTTCTGCTGGTGAATTACAAAAATGAGTACTAGCTTCAGCATTCGACACCATCCTGGGTATGTCTTCAATTGCCCCATTTGCCAAAGCAGCCAACTGAGAGAAGCTTTCCTTCCAGTGTTTTACAGCCATTTCTTGCTCTGCGATGTGCTCTTTCATTTGCTTTATCAAGGCCTGATGCCTTTCTTCAAATTCTATCGACCTCCATCGCTCCTCCTGTTCCTCAATATATTCCTCCATTTGTTTTATCAGAATTCGATGCTCTTCTTCTGCTTCTGCTAGCTTCCAACGCTCCCGGTTCATATCCGCCTCAAACGACATGGCCATCTCTTTCATCTCATGCCCCGCTTTTTCTACCTGCACCTGCGCTTCTCTTAGTCTCTTCAGGGCTTCTCGCTTATCTCTTTTGGCTTCTTCGTAGAGGTGCTTCTACTGCTTTCCCTCTTCTAAAGCCACCTTCTTTTCATTTACCCTCATGGATAATTCCTTACTCGCGGCCGCTAGATCCTGTTTCACTCGAAATGTGTAATCCCTCTCAGCCTTCTGGCTTTTGACAATGTTTTCATAAGCTCGCGACTTTTCTTCATTATCACTTCTCATATCCACAAGATCATTACGCGCCCTTTGTAATTCGTTTTCCAACCTAGCGTTTCTCACCTTCAATTTCTCCATCTCAGCCTTCAATTGTTGCACCTCTTCACTTTCTAGGGCTTGGGATGGTCCTTCACTAGCTGATTGATCTTTGATTGGCTTGAAAGGCAACTTGACTACTTTCACTCTCTCCAGAATCCAGGTGTGATAACTAATCCTGCTATCCACTACTCCATCCCTCAAGTCCTCCTCTGCTCGAACAACATTTTCCCAGGCGCTTTTAACCTTTCTTAACAATTCGATGAAATGCCCGTCTTCGTAATAAATGAATAGGGTAGCAAGGTAATCTGATGAAGGTGCCCCTTTCATGGGATGCCCAAATTGTCTTTGCACCAAAAGGGGGTTGTAATTGATACAGTACCGGGCACCTATGAGAGGCACATTAGGAAAACTACCACAATGTTGTATAGCCAGTTTATTTCCGAGCCAAGGAAGGCGCCATTTTATACTTCTTTCGCTCAAGCCGGCAAGGAATCGGGCCCAATCGTTTCCTCCTTTACATTTAAGCCCTTGGTGTGACAAAGTCTCCGATAGACTCTTAACGTCGACCATTTCCTTAAACACGCGCGCTGTTATCCATGTATACAACGCCGGTAAACAACAAAGAATCTTCTTTCCCCTTCTCTCATGGCAAAAACTTAAGGTCCCATAAACATCCGCAAGAACTGTTGTTACAGGATTCTCTGACCTGGTTTTACTTGCCACAAAGACGTCTATCGCGGTGTAATCCACAAATTCTTCTATTTTTGGAAACAAGACAATGCCATATATGGCAAGGGCTAATACATCTATGAAAGTTTCCCACTCCTCTTTATCAGCCAAGTGATGTAAATACTGCTCTAGATATCCCTGTGATAACCCATGCACTTGATTCCTCATCATCATCCTGTCTTCAAGCTCCTTGGGATGTAACTTCATGATGGTAGCAATGGTGGGTATAGAGGCATGATGCTCTAAATGTTGATAGGGAGTGGTGCCTTCCAGTGGCAAACCCAAGATATACTCGAACTCCTCTATGGTTGGCGCCAACTGAAAGTCTTGAAATGTGAAACATCGAAGCGGAGAATCATAATATTGTGCCAAGGCTGTGATAGCGGGTATTTGTACTTCAACCTCCATTAAATTCAACAAATTTCCATATCTTCTCTGAAAGGTTTCTCTCTTTATAGTCTTAAGCCTTTTGCCCAAGTTTATCAGCCCGGTCAAATTTCCAACATGGGTCCTTAGACTATACTTCTTTCTTAAATCGGAAGAGTCGGTGTGCCGTGTGGCATCGGATCTTGTGTTAACATCCATCTCGTATGAAGTCAAGTAGGTACCTGTGATTTCCCTTAAAATTAACATGTTACTAAATGATGTATGAATATGATGCATGATAATAAAACAACATGACGAAACAAAGCACATGCATGGTATGAAATGTAATATCATTATTAAAAAAACATGAACAGCGTGAGGGTTACAGAAGTACATATTTCTCCCATCGTGCCCTAACAAAGGTTCACTGCTTTGAGTTCAAGGTCAAGTATATGCAATCTCACAAGGATGGTTCCCTGAACCTAAAGGTCAAAGGTTACTAGAGCTATGGCCCCCTTCATAGCATTTCCACAACAGTCGAGTAATCAACTAGGTGTGGAAACACATATAAAGAGAACAGACTCTAGCTGGAGTTCTCACGATAGCCAAACAGGAAGTACATCCCAGAGTGACACCGCTACACAACTCCTCTAATTCTAAGCTACGCTCAGACCCGGGTATAGGGCCCCACTCATGATATGCCGAAAGTGTGTGTGTGAAGGGAGAAAATTATGCACACCCAAACCCTCACCTGCAAAACAACCAGAAAAAATCCCAGGCAGATATAAACATATTGTCTACCCTAGGGTTCAATATTCACAGTTATTGCAGTTATTCCAAATATCAAGCATAGATAGAGAAAAGAGAAAGAAAAACACAAAGCAAAACCACATCGAATTCGCGCATCTAATTAAATGGCTCGACTCTCTAAAATTCCCCAGTGGAGTCGCCATCTGTCGCAACCGGA
>JAHCHA010009353.1:0-10594 GCA_027742795.1 Vigna hirtella
AAATTTTTGGCGTCTTACATTTAGGTGTCATTAGAGTCCGAAATTCTGTTTGTTTGTGAGTCTGTGTACTTTGTTTCTAAAAGTAATTTTACTTTAAAGGGTATTTAGTCAGTAGCATAAGGCAATTCTGGCAAGGCAAAGACTTGGTATTTAAGTAGCCTCTTTAGGCTCACCTCTCTTACCTGGGATTTGTCAAGTGTGAAACCTATAAACCCTTTTGATTAAAAGAACTTTTAAGAACAAAAGATGTCGTATTCTAGTTCATATAGGTATTCTAGGAATTTTAATAAGCAACTTAGTTACAAAGACATCAAAAGAGAACATGATAAAGCTAGAAGGAAGTCTTTTTCATCTTATGAATTTGATAGGATTGAAGATGATTTGTATAAACAAGCTAGTGAAAATATTCCATTCTTTGGTGATGATATTGGTGCATTAACATACCTAGCTTGGGAAAAGGAAATTAATGACATGCATTCATTCATGGTGAGAAAAAGTAAATATGAATCCTTCTATTCTAGAGATAATGAATCTTATATTCTTAGTCTTTACACTTCTAGTTTTAAAAAGCATGCAAGAGAGTGGTGGGATGATAGACAATATCATGTTGAGATAGGTAGACAACATCCCATTCATGATTGGAATGAATTGAAAGCTTGTATGAGAAGCAAGTTTGTGCCTCGAGAAATTGAAAGAAACTTAGAACTTATGAGAGAGCTTATTAGAGAAGGTGAGTCATTCATTCAAAATTTAAGTGGGTTCTCCCGTAGAGAAAGTGAGTTTCTAGAAAAACTTAGGAGGCTATGGGAAGAAACAAGCCAATATAGAATTGAGAGATTAAAAAGAGAAAAACAAAAGCAAGAAGTAAGAGAGAAAAGAGAAAAAGAGAGAAGGGAAAAGGAAAGAAAAGAAGAGGAAGAACGAAATAGAAGAGAAGAGGAAAAAAGAGAGAGAAGAGAAGAAGAGAAAAGAAAAGAAGAGGAAGAACGAAATAGAAGAGAAGAGGAAGAAAGAGAGAGAAGAGAAGAAGAGAAAAGAAGAGAGCAAGAGAAAAGAGAAGAAGAAGAAAACAAGAGAAGAAAAGAGGAAGAAAGAGAAAGAAGAGAAGAAGAGGAAAGAAGAGAGAAAGAGAGAAAAGAAGCACAAAGAAGAGAAAAGGAAGAAGTTGAAAGAATAGAAATGGAAGAAAAGAAAAGGCAACTAAAGGCAACATCTCCTCCTACCCTAGAAGCTAGATTCTTAAGGGGAGGTTTTCTATTCTCTCACTTTTCTCCATTTATATTTGAATTTTCCAAATTTCACTTTTCTTTCAAAGAATTGGCCACTCCATCTTTAAAAATGTTATCACTTTCAACACATGCAAAGTTTCAACTTGGGTTATGGTTACCTTTATGGTTACCAATAACTCAAGATACAAATAAAATTTCAAAGGAAGAAAGGTTTCTTTGTTATATTAAAATTAAAAATTTCAAAATTTGGAAACCTTCTTCTACACATATTCTTTTATATATCTTATTGGGTCAAAGAAAACTAATTAGAGATATGTTTGATGCTTATTGCAGATGGATATTTGACCCAGGAGGAACCCTTATGAAGCTAACAAAAAATAAGTCTTCAAAAGCACCATCAGATTTGAGGACAAATCCTTTCCAAGGGGGAGGGGATGATGACTTGGGCCCAAGCCCAATTAGTTTAGTGTAGTATTTCTTTTACTTTTATTAAAAGCATGTGTAAAAGGTGTTAGGCATGTGCTGGATAGGAGGGACTTTTAGTCCTATATATAGACATGCCACCACCTCTTGTAAGACACTTTTGAGAATAATGAATTAAACTTTCTGTAGAGAGAACTCCAGAATTTAGTTCCCTTGAAAGTCAAGGCTAAAGAATCCCAAAGGATCTCCTCTGGCCACCTTCCATCTCACACTATCATTCTCTCATTTTCCATTATCAGATTCTCTCTCCTCCGTAGCATCCATCTCACGCCACTCTCACCAACTACTAGCGTCCTCGCGGCTTGCGTCAGGTCTACTGCCACGCGTGCCTTTTCTCTCACGAGATTCCATCAGCATAGCTTCTGTATCCTCATTTCGCGTCTTCACCTACGTTTTCTCTGTCGAAAACTCTTCAACCACAAAACTCATCCTCATCATCGTTGGACCTTCACCGTGGTGCTTCTCGTCACCAATCAGGTTCCTCGCTTCAGTTTGTCGTCGATCCAACCTTCGAACTACATCCATTCGAGCCTCTTCACCGAACATCATCAGGAGCCTAGGGTTTCTCCGCTTCTAGGTTATTTCTTAAATTTCCTTCAGTTCCATCGGATAGATCTTCTTCTTCACCGATTAAATCCTCCCTTACCTTCAACCCTAGAGTTTTCACCGATTAAACCTCCAAACCTAGGATTCTTAGTTCTTCTGTTGTTTCCGCTGCCTCATTTGATTCCTCGAAGAGTCCAAATCTCTCAAGTTTCGTCTTCTCCTCGGAGCGTCGCTCATCAATTTTTAGCATAGAAGCAATTACATTCCTAGCCTTAACATCATATTGTGCTCTACGGTTTTCATCCTGAGTCCACTCAGAAAAGTTTTTCAAAACAGTTTTTCCATTCACAATTTGAGTGGGTTCATATGGAATGTTTAGAGTTGCATCCCAAACTCCTATATCCACGGATTCAAGAAAGATTTGCATCCTTATTTTCCAAAAAGCATAGTTTTCTCCAACAAATAGTGGTGGTCTGTTTGTGGATGCACCTTCACCAAAGGTTTGAGAAATGAAAGCCATTTTCCAGGATCAATCGATTAAATAGAAATAGTAATCAATTAGTTTTTCAAATATTTTATGAAAACCAATGCCACTTTCTAATTTACCTTAAACCCGATGTCTCGGTGAAGAAAGCCTACTCCTATTAGTTTACAATGTCTTGTCTCCCTAGCAATTATTCATGCATTACATTCGCACAAAAGCTTAAAGGCAACCAATCCTCCTATCCTTATGTCTAGGAAATATTGCTCTTGGGAGAATTTCTTCATTTCTAGATTTACTTATATGTGTCCATACAAATAACATCAATGATCATGCAATTGAATGAGTTAAAAAAAGCATGGATAGAGTATACAAGAAAAGAAAGCATATAAATTGAAGAACGAATTTAATACATGAGAGTTTCAAAGGATTACATCGGTTCCCCAACAACAATGAAGGTTTAGTGCACCATAGACATGGTGAAACTAGATGAAAAACAATGAAAGAATGAAAGACAGAACCCTAGAAGTTAAAGAGTAGAGCTTGAGCATCCAAAATCCTCCTCCAAGGGGTGAAGAAAGTGTGATTTCGCCTCTTTCTGTCCAAAGATACTAACCCTAATTCGACTAAAACCTTATATAGTTTCCTAAGGATTACAAAAAATAGGCCCAAGCCCAAATTAATGGCGCTCAGCGGCACTTTTTCCGCTTAGTGGTAAGTGCGGATCTTCAGAATTGACGCTCAGTTGCAGTTTTAGCCCTCAAAGGTGACTGTGAGACTTCAGAGTGCCGCTCAGCGGTAAAATTGGCGCTCAGCGGTGACTGCGACTCTTCTTTTAAGCACTTTCACTTCCTTTCTTGAGTTCAACTCCTTACTACTTCGACTTCTTTCATCTAATTCATCTCAATTCCTGCAAAACAAGGAAAACCAAGCATAAAACCCATCCAACTCTCTTATTCCCAAAACATATGCAAAAGCATGATTCAAAGCTAGTTTCTAAGTCATAAGGTTGTTTTTGATGTCAAAATTAAGTATAAAAATAACAGTTTTTCAAATGTTATCACAACCACAAACAAACTTAGAACTTTGCTTGTCCTCAATCAAACAAGATGTAACTCAGTCTTCCACCAATCCATACAATGATTCACCACATTCAAAACTCTTTCTTTCAAGACAAGTAATTACTCAAATCAGCTCATCACCAAGAATTCAGTCAAGACGCACACATGCTTTGGTGTTCACATAATAATATCCAACAAATTCTATTATCATGAATGATCAATTAACTAAGCATAGATATAATCATGTGCTCATGGAATCTTTCCTCACCAGATAAAGTGTTTCACTCAAACACCACTGTATAAGAGATCACTCATTCACTCTACTATCACAATGTCACATGAATCAACTTTGCCTTTCATTTAACCACAATCAAAAACATTCACAATCAAGTATCATCACAATGACTTTTCTATGGCTTATAATGTGGCTAGGTTAACAAGAAAATTGGTTTTTCCGGATCACAAAATCCTTCAGTTAAGTGAATCATCTAAACACAATCATTCTTCCTTCTTCCAAACTTTCTTTTACATTGAGCTTTTCTTTTTCTTTCCTTTTTATTTTACTTTTCACATGCTTAGCTCAATGCTTTTTATTTTCCCTTTTTAGACCTCCCAACAACCCCAAACTTGAACATTTATCAATACCACCAGATATCTTCAACTCAACTCAAGGTAAAGCTTTTCAAAAAGGGTTTTCAATCATGTTCAAGGCTAAAGGTTCAAAGGATAGAACACATTGTGCTCTCTTTTATTGGGCTAAAATCATGCATTTGGCTAACAAAGGATAGAACATAAGCTCATCCAATCATTCCACATACACATCTTGCTGAGCATCATAATCACAATCACAACATCATGCATTTGTTCACATAGCTTGTGAACAACCACCTGTATATCAACATATAGTGCACAATCTCAACATCAATAAATATCCAAGCATCATCAAACAATACTCATCATGCATAAATCACAAGCAAACCATCATAGCAGATAAAGTTTCAAACTGAGTACATCACACCATATTCTAAAAACATAAGTATATGAGTTCAACAGTACAAAACAAAAGATAGAATAAAATCATGCTCTAGAGGTGATAACATCCATCAGTAGATGCTATCTCAGCTCCTCATCAACCCATGTTGTCATCTGAATCTTCCTCCTCTCTGTCATCTTCAACATCTTCAAAGTCATCATCATCCTAATCATCATTCATAGCTGGAGCTTCAGCTGCTCTAACTCCACTGGCTTGTGCTCGATGGTCTGGCCATGCCACCACATTGTTGAACTCATCCATGGTCCATTGATGTCCTGGGGGTGTATCATACATCCCAATGATCATCTTTGCTTGAGCTGATTTGAGTAATTACTTGTCTTGAAAGAAGGAGTTTTGAATGTGGTGAACCATTGTATGGATTGGTGGAAGATTGAGTTACATCTTGTTTGCTTGAGGACAAGTAAAGTTCTAAGTTTGGGGTTGTGATAATAGTTCAAAAACTGTTATTTTTATACTTAAATTTGACATAAAAAACAACCTTTATGACTTAGAAACTAGCTTGGAATCATGCTTTTGTTTTCTTGTTTTTTCAGGTTTTAAGATGAATTGAATGGAAGAAGTGAAGTAGCCATAAGTTGGATTCAGAAAAGGAAGAAAAAGTGCGTAAAAGAAGAGCCACAAGTACTACTCAATGCTACTTTTGCCGCTGAGCGGCACTCAGTCAATGCTGAGGGGCAAAACTGCAGCTGAGCGTCAAATAGAAGAACCGCACTTACCGCTGAGCGGTAATTACCGCTGAGCGCCATTTTAATGGGCCTTGGGCCACTTTTTTGTAATCTTTAGGAATCTATATAAGGTTTCAGTCAACCTAGGGTTAGTATCTTTTGGCAGAACGAAGCAAAATCACACTTTCTTCACCCCTTGGAGGAGGATGTTGGATGCTCAAGCTCCACTCTTCAAATTCTAGGGTTATATCTTTCATTCTTTCATTATTTTTCATCTAGTTTCACCATGTAATCCTTTGAAACTCTCATGTATTGAATTCGTTCTTTAATCCATATGCTTTCTTTCATTAATTACGCATGCTTTGTTTAACTCATTCATTTGAGTGATCATTGATTTTATTTGTATGGACACATATAGATAAATCTAGAGATGAAGAAATTTCCCAAGAGTAATATTGCCTAAACATAGGGATAGGAGGATTGGTTGCCTTTAAGCTTCTGTGCGAATGTAATGCATGAATAATGGCTAGGGAGACAAGACATTGTAAACTAGTGATTAGGAGTAGGCTTTCTTCACCGAGACATCGGGTTTAAGGTAAATTAGAAAGTGGCATTAACATTAATGAAGAAGATGAATTCTTGAATACATGAGAGTGGATAAGATGAATTGAAAACCCAAACAACATCATCATTCCATAATTTACATCAATTTCTTTTGCTTCTTTTGATCCAATTGATCAATACATGCATTCATATTTAATTTTTAGTATTTGCATTTAAACCTACAACAATATGTTCACAAGTCCAATTTAATCAAAAAATCACATGACTGTTTAGGCCGTGACACTTGGTCTTACCATTTTATTATTACTTGATACGATTTGGTTACTCTTGTCGAGTGTTAACAATTTTTTGGCGCCGTTGCCGGGGACTCGTGGTTTAAATATTCTATTTGTGTGATTATTGATTAGCTTTGAATTAATTTTTATCTTTTTATCTTTTTGTTTTATCTTTTTATCTTTTTGCTTATCTTTATATCTTTTTGTTTTTATTTTTTATCTTTGTATCTTTTTAGTTTATCTTTTCTATCTTTTTGTGCTAACAATTGTTTCTAAGGTTTTGTGTTCTTGTGTATGCAAGATCTAACCAGTGTACTGAAGAGATGGATGAAGAGAACAATGTTAGACGTACTCTAGCGGATTACACCACTGTTGTTGGCCCTCATCACTTTCATAGCATTGCTAGGCCGAGGGTCAATACTATAAACATGGAGGTGAAACTGGCGTTGATACAATTGGTAAAGAGCAACCAATTTAATGGGCTATCACATGAAAGTCCATATGAGCATCTCACCACATTCGACGAGATTTGAAACACTGTAAAGATCAATGGTGTGCCAGATGAAGCAATAAAGCTTAGTTTGTTTCCTTTCTCATTGGGAGGCAATGCTAAGTTATGGTTGAATTCTTTTTCGGAGGAAAGCTTTACCGAATGGGAAGTCGTGGTTTAAAAGTTTATAAACAAGTACTTCCCACAATCTAAAATCAACAAAGGGAAGCAAGAGATTTATTCTTTTAGACAAGGCATGGAGGAGACGCTAGGTCAAGCCTAGGATAGATACAAGAGCTTGATGAGAAAGACGCCCACTCATGGCTTTGACTAAGCAACTATAGTCATTCTTTTCCTTGGAGGTCCTGGTTCACAAACCAAGTTGATGCTAGATGCCTCAACTGGAGGTAATATTAAATGCAAGACTCTAGAGGAACCCATTGAATTGATTGACAACATGGCTACAAATGATAATGAGTTGCATAATGAGAGAGGAGCTCCAATTCAACAGAAGGGAGTTCTACAATTGCAATCAAATGATGCCTTGCTTGCATAGAACAAAATCATAACTCAATAGTTGGAGAATTTTAGTAAAACACTTTCTTAGTTGCCAAAAGAGCTAAAGAATGTTGAATAGGTTCAACAACAACTTTGTGAATTGCGTAGTGGTGACTATATCAATGGTCAATGCGCTTTTCCAGTGGAGGCTTTAGAAGATGTCAATTTCATAGTAAATCAATTTCCATACCGCTAAGGGAACTACAACCAAGGGTGGAAACCACACCCAAGTATGGGTTAAGGTTAGAATGGACAAGCTGGACAAGCAGGACAATTCAAAAGACCACAGCAGCAACCATCAATATGGCAACAAGTATCTACATTGAATAAGAAATCATCAAAGCTGGAAGAAACTCTTCAACAATTTATTTAGGTGACCATCTCAAACCATAAAAGCACTGAAGTTGCAATTAGAAATTTGGAGATACAGGTTAGCCAAATAGCTAAGAACTTGAAGGATATGCCTGATAAGAGTTTTGGGGCTAATACTGAGGTTAACCCTAGGGAAGAATGTAAAGCTATTGTAAGTGCAGATGATAAGAGGGTGGATGAGAAAGAGAGTGTTGAGTTGAAAAAAAGAGTGGAGAGAAAAGAAGAGATAATAAGTGGGGATGAGAGAAAAGAGAATGAAAAGAAGAGGGGAGAGAAAAATTTTGAGAAAAATAATAGAATTCTTCCTTATCCCAAGGGGAGTAAAAAGATTGAGAAAGAGAGACAATATGGGCGCTTTAAAGATATCTTTAGGCAATTGGAGATTACCATACCTTTGAATGAAGCATTTCAACAAATTTTAGCTTATGCAAAGCACATGAAGCAAGTCTCCACAAAGAAGAGATATCTAAATGAAAAGGGAGATTGCAGTGTTATTGAGAAGAAGCCACTTCCTTGAAAGGATTGGTGATCTTGAAGTCAAGCCAACAAAGGTGACTTTGCTAATTGCGGATGGATCTTCCAAGAAACCTTATGGTGTAGCGGAAGATGTGATGGTTTGCATAGACAAACTAAAATTCTTGGTAGATTTTGTGGTGATGGAGATGAAGGAGGGTAAAAAAGGTGGACCAGAAACAGCTGATGAGTTGGTGTGATGAAAGAAAGAGGAACACCAACGTTGAAGATGGAACTTGAGCTTATTGGGTCAAGCTAATGACGTTAAAAGAGCGCTTACTCGGAGGCACCCTAGTGATTAGAGAACATTAATTTCTTTGATTTTGGTTATGTAATTTTATAAACTTTGGGACATTGATTTATGTTGTTTGAGATTTTATGGTATAACATCTATTGATGGATGCTAGGCAGTTGAGTATTAACTAAAGGATACTAGGTTTGTTTACACCTACTGATGGGTGTTGGTAAAAAAGAATTGCACTAACTGAAGGATGCTGGAGGATTTTGAGTCAGCCTCGTGACGTTAAACAAGCGCTACCTAGGAGGCAACCCAGTTGATATACTTTATTTTTGTTTGTTTGGATTCTGCTTTAGATACATGATAGAGACGGAATGTATGAGTGATGTGAGACCATAAATGCATGAGGTGAGTCAGAGGCATGAGTATAAGACACCTAGGGCAAGCTAGGAAGAAGGAGAGTAGGTGCTACAAATGCCGCTCAGCGGTAATTACCGCTGAGCGCGAATACTGCAAAGTTGGGGGGACTATTTTGGTTCCATTGGGCTCAGCGGTATAAGGCCCGTTAGGGTGCTTTTATACCCTAGGGCGCGGTTTTGCTTCTATTTTCATATCTTCCTCTTCCCACACACTCTCCAAAGAGTTCTTCTCACTTTTATGTTCTTCCCCCTTCACAAAACCTCTCTTCACTTTTGCACCAAGTTTTAATTCAAGTTTGGGGTTTGGTGAGACCATTGTTGTTGGAGGCTAATTTCTTCACATTCCTAGAGCATTTTTCACTCATTTAGCATTTGTACCCAAGTAAGTACAAGCACTTTCCATTCTATGGTTTTGAAAGCATGAATTGGTATTAAGATGGTTGTCTAAGCGTGATTCTTGAGGGATTTTGATTTTTATGCATGATTAGATGAATTAATTGTTGCTTGGACCGATTAAACTGCTTGATTTATGTCTGGAACTAGGAAGAATGTAGGTGGGTGGAGATTGAGAGCATTTTTGCAAGATTTTGACAAATCTACAGAATCGCCGCTCAGCGGAAATTTCCCCTTAGTGTGATTCTGGCAAAGTGTTTTTTTGCTTCTTTTTGCTACTGGCTTGCTGTATAAGTTGCGTTGAGGGGTTTTGATTGCCCTCAATGGTGATAGGACTGATCTTAGGGTGTTGTTTGTGGTTTACTAATGCTTAACAATATGTCTTGTGGTTTTGTGAATTGTGTTTGATGTAGGGATGGCCTCCTCGTCGGGCAAGAGAATCAAGACTATAGGATCCAAGAGGAAGGATAAGGAGCCAAAACGCTCCTAGGTCAACAAGTTCCTATCTCGCAATGAGCGCCACTTCAAAGTTGTCCAAGATAGGAGGGTACTAATGGAAAGGAAGGCTGGACTGATACCTGACTTTGCTCCACAATTTGGGGAGCAATTGGAGAACAGGAACTGGGAGAGGCTAGCCAATTACCCTACACCAACTAACATAGTAGTTGTGAAAGAATTTTACACCAATGCAAGAAGGTTGGGTGATCATCCTACTGAGGATTATTTGAGCTATGTTAGAGGACATGCCATTCGGTATGACCTTGATTCCATTAATAGATTTTTAAATACTGAATAGGCTGGTGAGCAGTGTCAATTTGCTTTCAATATGGAACAAGGAGCAGACTTTGGTGATGTGGAAAGTGTGCTACGTGTGCCTGGTGGACACTTTTAGAGAAAAAGGAATGGTGTTGTTGTAAACATCAAGAGAGTTGATCTGACTCCTATAACAAAGTATTGGATGACATTTTCTCATGCCAACATCCTGATGACAAATTTATGAACACCGAAAAACGGTGCCACAAACTTGTTTAACAATCGGCAAGTGTGACCGAATCGTTTCAAGTAATAAAACTTGTTTAACAATCGCCATAAAAGTGCCGCTCAGCGGTAAACTGCCGCTCAACGGTAAGTGCGTGAGTTGTTTTTCTCCCCTCAGCGGCCATTTTACCCCTCAGCGGATCCAACGTGGGTTTCTGAGTGCCGCTCAGCGGTACTTGCGGCTTCTCCTTTTGCACTTTTTGATGTCTTTTCTG
>JAHCHA010009362.1:0-10205 GCA_027742795.1 Vigna hirtella
GAACGCTTAGGCTGAAACATCAAAGTTTGAATGGAACCATAAAACGCGTAGTATGACCTTACGTTCATGCACACATTAAACTTAAGCATAAAACGCAAACCCAGAAACACAAACTTGAATGGAACCAGCGACTGAAAGCAAGCATGAACAATAAAATCCTACCATGGCAGCGTGAAAGAGATGATGAACAGTAAAACTTGCAGTACAATGAACAGTTAAAGCGTAAAATGAATAAGAAACTTGAGTGGAGAAACAGAATCAACTAGAAAATTTCAAAGAGACTCAGTTCAATACATGAAAATGGGAAAGAAACCAAACCCTAAACCTCCCCAAATGGGAAAGAAACCTAAACCTAAACCCCTCTTTTTCGTCCACCGAACAGTCGACACTCCGGCGATGCTCCGGCGGTGAATGCAAAGGTCCGGCACAGGGAGGGAAGCAGGTGGGACGAATCGAGACTCAGAACGCGCCCCTAGTTCGCTGGGTTGGAGGGAAGACGATGCCGCCTTCGTATCGTTGGCCAACGTCGGAGCTGCGGCGACCGTGAATCGGAACCGGCTGGAGGGGTTGAGGACCTCCGACACGGCCTTCAACGTTGTCCGGCGGCACTCCGGCAAGCAATCCGTCGGACCTCTCTCTCTCGAACTCCCTTTCTCCAACTCTCTCGGGCTCTCTCTAGGTTAGACTCTCTCTCTCAACCTTCACTTCTCTCTAAAATTGTTCAAAAATGAAATTCAAATTTCAAACGCCAAACAAAAACCCCTGACCGCTCCCTTTTCATTTCAATTTTTGAAACGCACAACCCAGACTGCCCGTGCCCGTCCTCGCCACGTCAGCGGTTGAAGCAGGTTTCTATCAGACTTTCTCAGAACGCAGCAGCTTTTTCCAGCCAAAACGTTAACCGCTCAGACGCTGACACGTGTCCTGTGTCGAAATGTTGTCAAATTTGGTTGTTCGAGTATCATTTTCCTAACCATTTTTAGCATACATTGACCTCGTGCACACGTCCAGATTGGGAAATCTGAATTCAAATAACAGTTTCTTAACCCTTCTTTAAAATGAAAGTATGAAAACTCTGAATTTGACTTCTTTTCTTTTTCAGAAAAGTTTAATTTTTTTAAAACACATGCAATATTAATTAATGAATTAATAATTAAGTATATTAATAAATAATTAAGTTAAAAAATAAAATTTTATTAAACTAACAATTAGCAAGTTAATAAACTATTTTTTAATTTAATTGAATTATTAAAATATTTAAGTTAATAAGTTACTATATTAATAAATATTAAATTTATTAAACTAATAGATAAATAAATTAATACTTTAATAAAATAAAATTTTAATAGGCTGATAGTTTAATAACTGAATAATTAATAATTACTTGAACTTAATAGGGAAGTTTAGAACATTTTTTCAGAGATTATTATTAGAATCTTAATTTACCCTTTTTTTTTTTCATATTTTATATGTTATTTAATCTTTTAAGATCTTATATTAGTTTTTACTCGTATTAGAGTTTTTATAAGACTTTATTTAATTTAGGGATATTTGATAAATTTGTTATTGTTTCAAATTTTATTATATATTGATATTCAAATTTTAAAAATAAATAAATATAATTATTTTAATTCAATCACATTAATTTTTTTATGTATTAAACGGTATTATAATTTGATATTTAAATTAAAATATATCAAATATTACAAATAATTCAAATAATAATTTAAAATACTGATTGATATATTAAAAAAATTAATTAAATTGAATTAGATAATGATGTATATTCATCTTTAAAGTTTGAAATTAAACTGTATTAAAATTTATAATAAAAAAAAGTAATTTTACTACAAAATTTATGAATTATAAATAATTTTATTATTTGATTTTTACTTTGCCTTCCTGATTTCTTATGTTTTTCTCTTGATCAATATTTTCAATGAAATACTAAGTTAAGTTTGTTTGTTGTAAGTTGAAAATATTTAGAGCAATGATAAATATTATTTTTCTTATTATTACATCACATAATATATAAATTTATCATTTTTGTTTTTCATATATATATATATATATATATTAAGTGTTGTGATTTTTTTAGGGTACATAAATAATTTGTCTAAATTGTATTAAGTCTTGAAAAAAAAAACCTTATCAACTAACATTTTAAAACTCTAACAAATTTTTACATTTGTTTTTTTTATTACAAGCTTTACCGTTAAGTATGTCTATACTAGTATAATGAGAGTTTGAAGAAAATGTATTCAAATGAATAAAAATGTTTTTTGTATTTAAATATATTACCATAATGTAAAAAGTATGCAGATGTTATGAAGCAACTTCCCATGTTTACTTAAGAGGTTCCTTTATTTATAATACATTGCTTGTTATTAAACTTTGTTCATTTTATACGTTAATGACTCAATTATTGACTTTAAATTTATAATTTATAAATGAAGGAAGTAACTTAGACTGTTTTTTAAGATTCAATAACATTGAACGATATATATCAATAATTTTAGGAGAACATAAGAGTGAAATACATGAAATTCAATGCCAACAACTTCTTATATTGTTATTTTTGTATTTTATAATTGATTTTGCCATGACTTAATTATGAACTCAATATACAACTAATAAACAATATATTTTGTATCCATTGTGAATCTTTTTCTTTTAAATTTTTTGTATTTAAAATGATAAAAATTAGAAATATTTATCCAGTTATTGTGGATAACCAATTTGTACCATTAATGCAAAATACATATATTAAAACGACACTTTAGATCCGTTGTAGCGAAATCAACGTCAATAAACACGTAATGGCAAAATTGAAATTTTTGAACATCACTGATGTAGTATGGTATTACATGATGATGCTATGTTAATATATTTCACACTTTCTACATCTTTTAATTCTACATCAGTTGCTTGATTTATTAAGCCAAAAATAACCTTCCTAAAATGGACTTTTTCTACTAGTACTTATTTTCATATTTATATCACATTTGACATATATTCTTCCACTAAAATCCTATATTGTATATTGAAGCCTTTATTCTTAACTTCATTTGAATCAATTGTATTTTTCTTTTTTTATTTTATAAAATCAAGAAATAATGGAAAAAAAAGAAGAAGTTATATAACAAAGTCAAAAGTACAAATAAAACATAATATTTATTCTGCAGTATTTTTGTATATTTACTTTCAGCATTTATTTCTTTTCAAATTCTCCCTCTTTATCGACAATTTTCATGTTCATGTCCTAATACTTTATGAAGTATCTATTAATACATGAATAATATTTTTAAATTTCTTGAAAATATGTAAGAAAATAAATGTGGAACTATCTAAACACCTATCAAATAAAAACTCGAGACTTAGGTATATTAAAAGAATTCTAGATATAAAAGGGAAATCATGTGATGAATATTCCAAAAAAGATAAGAACACAGTACTATGCAATGATTTTACTATTTGTCTTTAATTACGACCATCTTTTAATGATATATGAAAAAAAAACTTTTATTGTTATTGAAAAATTCTTGAATGTTAAATAATTTATTTGTATGTTATTAAAATACGTTTACTTAAAAATTTCCTTAAAAACTTGTATACACAATTATTTAACGTATGGATTATAGATTGTTTATGGTTAAATATGAAAATTCTAATAAATTATTTCAATATATAATTAATTAGTAAAGTTTATATTAGAATCAAATTCTAGATAATTAATTACTAATTAATCTTCTACCTATTTATAATATTCTATTATAATGAGAATTAATAGATTATTTGCGAATGTCTCTAAAAAACAAAAACAATCAACTATAATATTGTAAAATATTTGTAAATAAATTTTGAAAACACTTAATATTTTCCTGAAAATAATAAACTGAATATTAAATTACATAATAATCCAGACTATACCATTCACACACATGAAATTAAAAAGCTTCATAATACAATTTTCACCCACAACCTTGATAAACAATATATTCAATAATGAATATGTCTTATATACATAGATTAATGTTCATAATATAAATACAATAAATATTTCTCATATTGAATATTTATAATAAATATATTTTATAATAATAAATGCAATGAATATATTTAATAATTATAATAAACACTTATATCTTAAGAATAAATATAGATGTAATGAATACATTTAATAATGATTATAAGAAATACTGATAATAATACATTTATTATATTTAATAGTTTCAAATACCTATAATAAGTATATTTATAATAAATAAAATATTTTTTATATATTTAATGTTTGAAACAAATATATGTATATTTATTATATTTTAATCAATGCTTAGCTATTACAAACTTATATCATACTTGTCCATCCATTCTATCAGACCTTAGAATAAAAAAATTCATTAGTTTATTTTGCAACATCCGGATTTCCTAACATTTTTTTTCAAGATCTCAATATTAATGATGCATATTTTTATTATTTTACAAATATTTTTATCTTTCACGTAATAGATTTATTTTATTAATTTTTCTGTCGTAAAGGTATAAATTATTCAATATTAAATATAAGTATCTTTTATATCTATTAAGTTAATAAATTAATGATTAATGAATATTATTAGTTAAATATGGAAGACAAATTTATAATTAGAGTTTTAATATTCAATTTGTGATAAAATATAATAATTTGGAACATAATAAAAACATTTTAAAGTCAGATCTCATATTAATTAAAAATAAATTAAATTTATAATATATAAATAAGTATAAATTTTATGTTGATTTTGTGAGTTTGAATTAAGTTTAAAATTTATTTTTTAACTTGCGTTTGAGTTTATCATATCAATATATTTATTATTTGTTAGTGATTTGAGTGTGAATATAATCAGAAAATTTCATTTTGGTCTTTTTCTATGCAAAATACAGGGTAAATATTTTTATGAAGTTTTATTTTGTTTTAAATGAATTTAAGCATCTCATTATTTTGAATGATTGTTTTTTTAAACTTTACTCTGATAAGGTCATATAACTTACATTTTTATATTTTTAATTTGTATTTTAATCTTTTATAACTTAAAAAAAATTCTCAAGACCCATAATTTTATTCAAAACTTAAATCTTAAATTTATGATTCGTAAAGTGACACATTTTATAGACGTGAATATTTTAGAAATGTAATTCTTAAATTTAAGACTCTGATAAAGACAAATCTTTATATATTCTCTTACTATTTTTTTTTCCTCGTGGGTTAACCAAAGTAATTTAATTAAAAGGACAGAATTTTATATATTTAAAAAATCAAATACATTGAATTTAAAATTATCAGTCCAAATTATTCAAATTAGAAATGTCTTTGTTTAGATAAAAAAAATTAAGTTTATCAAATTTCTATATAGAGTATTTCAATTATAATTAATACAAACTCTCACCAGATAAAACTAGTGAACTCTAGAACTGTCAAAACGAATAACTCAGCTCGATCCGGTCTGGCTTGCCACAGGTTATGGTCACTTAGTGAGCCAATCCAACCTGGCTCACTTATTAGCGAGTTAAAAAAATTCGAACCCGGCCTGACTCACCATGAGTTAGTAGGTTAAACAGGTTACTGACTCATTTAATTATAAGTTTTTTCTAAAATAAAAAAATTACAATTTTTTTTAATTCAAACCTAAATAAGCGTCACACTAAATATTAAACTCCAAAAACAATTAAAAAAAAGTATAATACAAAAACATGTACAAAAGATGAACAAATAAGTTTTTAATATGCATAATTTTTGTATCACTTGTCCATTTATAATATTAGAGTCTTAAACAGATAAATCTATAATATTTTAGTCTCTTCAAACATCTTCTTTATCACCATCTATAATATAATAAAAAAATGCTAATAATATTAAAACACAAAATAATAAATAATTAAATTAAATTAGGTGGGTTGGTGAGGCAACCACAAGTTTAACCCGGTAAGCCGGGTTCTAAGTGAGCCGGTTTGAAAACTAGCCCGCATAAAAAATTACATTTTTTTCAAACCTAACCCAGTTCAAACCCATGATGAATCAGGTTGGCTCGCGGATTACAACTCATTTTGAGAACACTAGTGAACTCTATACAAATATAACACGCAAATATTAATGAAAAAATAATTACTGTACAATTTAACTAAAAGAATTTCACTGATATCTTCTAAAAAAAGTCTCACTTACATTAGTCAACAAAATTTTGATAAAAGTAATTTTATCTATACTGGTCAATAAATAATTTCAATAATATCAATTAACAACACTTTTTATTAATACTAACTAAAAACGTTAACTTACATCAAGTAGAAAATAGTTTTATTGATGTTAATAAAATTTGTTGATTAACATAAAAAAATTATTAACAAAAAAAAAAGTTTTATCAACAAGAAGTCTTATTAATAGTTTGAAAAATATCTTTAACTTACATGGAAGACTTTAACATCTCACAACTATCGTATTAAATATTTTAGGATTAAATATTTTTTTTTATTATAAGAGAAAATTGAAATTAGTCTTTGAAATTTTGACTAAATTTAATTTTTAAACTTTAAAAATGTGTGAATTTAGTCTTTTTAATCAAATATTATGAAGTTTATTTGATGTTTCAAATGAGTTTTCTCTATTAACATTGAAGTAAAAATGTGTCAAACAGTGTAAACAATTCAAATTATATGAAATGTGTTTGAAAAGTCACAAATGCATTTTCTCAACTAACATTGAAGTAAAAATGTGTCAAACAGTGTAAACAACTAAAATGATATGAAACGTGTTTGAAAAGTGAAATAAACTTAACAAAATTTGATTAAAATAACTAAATCTACATATTTCTAAAGTTGTGGGACAAAATTGGGCCAATGTTTCGAAGATGAACTAATTCTAATTTCTATTTAAAGTTAAGGGACAAAAAACATATTTAACTGTGTGTTTGTGTGTGTGTGTGTTGAGTCAAATATATGCAAATTTACCAGGTCTAAAATCTACCATGATAACGATAATATTCACTTATAACATTGCCAAAAATGAGCTCTCTCGGACCACCTAAACTCCATTCTTTATATATGTATGTGAATTTAGTAGAGTTATGATGACTTTACTTTTTAGACTCTTACTCAATGCAAACACCACACTAACCAATGTGACATTCCTCTTAAAGAAAGACCACATTCATACAATACACATAATATCCACATACTAGTCATTCCCTTGTTTTAGTACGTGACAATTTTTTCTTTAAAATCATAACAATTTCATAACATTCATAAGTGTCTTTAAAATTTCAAGTTTTCAAACATATTTTTTCATCTAACCTTCACATATTTGCTCAACGAGTTCAATTATATATTCGATCAACGAGTTACCTCTTGAAGTACATTCCCTCCATGACTTAAGCCCTAAAACTAGTAATATAAAAATTTGCCCAATAAAATTAAGCTCACTCAGTGACTCAAGCCCTGAGAGCTTGTTTAAACCAAGCATGCAAAGTGAGTTCTGACTCGCTTAATGAGTAAAAGGTTTTGGAGCTCTTTGTAATCCTATTTTTAATTCTCGTTTAGTGGGGGTTTGGCTTGTCCAATGAATTTACATAAAACCCAGGAACTCCCTAGCTAGGTGTATCAAATCAACACTTGATCAATATAGGCACTCTTACATGCTCCTTAGTTCGAAAATAACATTGTTACCATTTCAAGGTGCCCTAAATAAACCAAAATGATACATCCTAGATAGATCAACAACCAAAATTTACATGCACATCCGAAATCTAGATCAAATCAATCAAAAATTTAAAGGTTCATACACAATCATAAACACATAAATTGAATTCAGCCAACTCAAACCAATACAATATCATCAGTCTTATACTTATAAGAGTCTTATACTTATAAGACTATTTGATTCAAAATACAATCACTCAAATTCATTCATAATTGAGTATACACAACATAATATAAGTTTATTTCCAACCAAGCTATTAAAAACAAATAAGTATATTCTCATTACTACTCCATAATTCAATTATTCACTCAAAATTCAATTATTCACTCAAAGCATGAACATATATAAAATAACACTAACTTCCTTTACTTGAATGATAAGCCCAACACAAGACAACCACCAGATACTCCTATTCACACTAGAAGCCATGTATGCACACAAACAATTCAAATTAATGATTTAATCATGTTCTAAGAATATAAATTTATTTTAAGCCCTTAAATACAAGTCTCAAACATTCCACGTGAAGTAGATATATGAAACTATAAAAAAAAAGAGACAAAAAATGAAGATACTATGTTTAATTAAAAAAAAATATCAGATATATAAGATTGTTTCCCTCATTGTCAGAATCCTCAGACATACTCTGATGTGAAACAACTAGATATATTAATAAGAATCCTACAGAAAAATAAGAAAAAGAAAAAGAAACAATTTTAATGAAATGGTAACTTTTTTAAAATAAAATTGATCAACTGATCATTCTATTTATAAAACCAAATTTTACTGTAATAAAGTTCCGTTTTTAAAGAACAATTTTACTCTTTAACTATTTCTAATTCTTACAAAAACTAACTATAACTTATCCCAATTGAATACACTATCGCTTGACATTAATTGAAAAGTTCATGTTTAACATTAATTAAAAAAAACATTGTTCTTATTAACAAAAACATCCTAATTAATATTTTACTTGAGACATATATAAAAATAATAATTTTGGTGATACAAACAAATAGAAGTCTTAATTAACTTTAACCTTAAAAATTCAACTAATTAATATCATTAGAAAAATATGAATCAATGGCATCTCCAGTAAACCAAGTTGAAGAGATAAATGAAAAAAGTATGTAAATAAAGAAATAATATAACAAACTTAAAATTTTTACCTTTAAATAATTAAATTACTCTAAAAAAATCTTAAATAATTTCTTTACAAATTTTATGTCCAAACATGTATTTTTATTCAAAAAATATTTTAATTTTTTATTGAAAATAAATCTATCTATATAAATATACATTACGTTGTAATATCTCTTTATAATATTCTCCTCCTCTTCTTTGCCAAGTGAAGCAGAGAGGTGTTATGATTCACTCCCAGATCTCACTTCCTCCAAAATACATCATATATCTTTCTCCTTTAATATCTAAGATTCAGTGTGGTTACATTTTTATCTATCTTTACGTTTCTCTTCTGCTTCATCTCTTTCAAATTCCATTTCTTACGTTCTTTTTTAGTTAGCGGCACTGGAGCAAAAATTAATGTGTCAATGCTATAGCTTTAAGGGTTTTCCACCATTGCATGGAACTACTTCCTTGTGTTTTAAAATCATTTGTACACTAATGTCCTGATCCATCCACATAATTTTACCTTTCTAAAATTTGTGTCCTCATCACGATTTTGGTTGTCTCAACCACATAATTTAGTTTATGATCCATAGTTTATTTAAAAGCTGTTTATTCTTGTAATTTTTTTCATAAATGTGCACCAGTTAGATAAAAAAAACAAAAAACTATAAAGTAGACAAAAAATTCTTGAGTCTACATGAGAGTGTTTGGAGCAGTTTATCCTTGTATTTCAGCAATTCCTCTCAGGTACAATGATAACAACTACTCTTCTTGGAGCAGAAGCATGAGAAGAGCTTTGCTTTCCAAGAATAAAGTGAAATTCATTGATGGGTTCATAAAGAAACCCCAGAAAGATGATATCTTCTATGATGCTTGGGAAAGATGCAATATGATGATATTGTCTTGGATAACCAAGACTCTCTCCCCACAAATTGCCGAGAGTGTGTTATATGTGGAGGAGGCAAAAGAATTATGGGAAGAGTTAAAAGAAAGATTCTCTAAAGGAGATCATTTCAAGATTTCTGATCTTCTCCAAGATATACACTCCATTAGACAAGGAGAAAGAGGAGTTAGCCAATTCTTTACAGATTTAAAAATTCTGTGGGAAGAGTTGGAGTCCTTAAGACCCATACCCACTTGCACATGCAAGATACCATGCGGTTGTGCTCTCTCAAAAGTTTTCTTAAAATACAGAGAAATGGAGCATGTGATCTGTTTTCTAAAAGGTTTGAATGACTCTTACAACACTGTTAGGACGCAGATTCTCCTAATGGATCCCCTTCCAAACATCAATCGGCTTTTCTCTCTTATCATGCAACAAGAAAGACAAGAAAAACATGGGTCA
>JAHCHA010009371.1:0-11359 GCA_027742795.1 Vigna hirtella
TGACCGAGGGTAAGAATAAAAGCATGAAAATTTGTGTGTGAGGAACTTATTAAGGCCGTGACAACCCTCCAAATGTCCAAACATAGTATCCAATAACTTTCCTTCAATTAATAATGCAAATAATTAGTCTCAGATAATTCAAATTAATTAAAATAAGAATTTCCGATTAAATTACGCACAATTAGCAAAAACGGAAAATTACTGGACAATTAAGCACAATTCCTTGATTAAATCCGGTACAATAAGCTAAGTAAAATTAATAAAATATTGACTCATCAGTAACGTCACCCACAAAAAATGTCGGGGGAAGGTCGGACGTCAAAAGGCCAAAAGAACGGACGTCTAAAGCCCTTTCTGCACTAGTGGATTCTGCATATAGGCATAAAAATGATCATTTCAATAGTGCACACAACTTTAAAATGGCAAAATAAACTTGCTCAAACGTTGTATATGCACAAACACAACAAGATTCAACAAATCATACTTGTTATAGCCAAATATGCATGAAAATGTCACCAAAACTACACCAGAATTTTGTTGTGTCTTAGGCCATTTAACATCTCCTAGCTAAGATTTTGTACCTAAATCTAGTGAATTAGGACTTCTATTAGCTTTGTTTATGCTATACAGTTTGATTCCAATGTGTGTTTTCAATTCTAGTGCTAATTTTGGTTTAACAATGCTGCATAATTGGCTATAGCAGGTTTGATTTGAAGCATCTGGTTGTTTTTGTGCATTTTGAATGTTTGAACAAGTTTATTTTACCATTTCAAACCTGTGTGCACTGTTCATTTCGTCAAATTTGAGCCTACATGCAAAATCACTTCCTAAACCATCAATTTTGCTTAAATTTGGAAGTGAATTAGTGATTTTCGAGTGTAGTGTGATTCCTTGTTGTTTCAATGTTCAAACACCTTTAAATGGATGATATAAAGTTGCTTGAATCATCACTTGAGCTTTAGAAACACTGCCACTCATTTTTGGGTTTGAAAGCACACTTTTAAAGCCATTTTTCTGGTGCAGTTTTCATTTTTAGTGCTGTTTGATTTCGTACATTCTTTAAATTTCAATTTTGGGTTGGCAAGAGCTGGTTACATGTTTGCAAATGGAATTATATGATCAAAAAAGTATAATCCAATCATAAAAAGCATTTGAAAACAAAGCAATCCAGTTTTGAACCCCAAAAACCGAAAATCACAAAATTTGCACTTCTTTGGAGACTTTCATCAAACAGTTGCGTTTTTATCAAACACCTTACTGCACTACTTTTGGCTCTTCGTTTTTTATTTTTCTTGCGTGTTTAATCTGATCTAGTGCCTCTCCTAGGTTCCTTTTGTGTCCCTCTATTGATTCAAGGCTTAAAATCATTTGAAATCCACTTGTTTGGCCTCCAAATGGTGCCACAAAGTCTGTTACCCAAATTAAAATCTGGTGCACTGCAGATTTTTGCTGTGACTGATTTAGTGTGTGGTAGGGTGTTGTGACGTTTTGGTGAGACTTCCAAGGTCCAGAATTATTGCTACAAGGGGGTAGCATACTAGGTAGTGGAAGGGTTGTTGAATTGGACAAAGAAGTAGCTCTAAAAGTAGCAATTTGGCTTGATTTTCAGCAGCATTTCACCAACTTGGAACCACTTTTTTAGGTTCTAACAACTCAAACTTTAAGTTTTACCTAATTCTTTGCTTTTGACTAGTTTCCTAGGTTCATTTCACTACTTTAGATTTGTTAGGATGTTGACATTACTTAAAATGAGTCTACATTAGGTGAATTGACAATTTCTCACTGATACGCTGTCGTTGAAGCTATCAAATTAATACTACTTTTCAAGGCAACTTCAGTATTGCCAAGTAGTATCTAAGAAAGTAGATAGGGCTTAAAGTAACCCTCAGTCGTCTCCCTACGAACACGAAATTGCTTTCGAATATCTGACTCTTATGAATGTTATGCAATGCTAATGAATAAAAGTAATGGTTGAAGAATGTTTAAAGAATAAATAAGAAACTTAAAAATAGTTATGATTAAATAGGCTAATTCCACTGCTTTTCCAAGATAGATTCATCATCGGTTATTCATGAATAATTGTTCAATTAATTATTGTTTAAGTTTCAAATTAATTAAAGTACATTCTAAATTAATTTGAGGGCGATCAGGAATTTAACCAAAGTAAATTCTCAATCAAATGCAAAACTTTTCTAGATTATTCACAATAAATTCAACCAAAGTAATTCTCAATCAAATTCTATTGTGTTTAATCATGTCTATTCTTAAATCTCCTAACCAAGTTAAAAGTTAATCAATCAAATTAAATTCTCAATTAATTATAGTTGAAATTATTACTACCAACCAAAGCACATTCTCAATTGATAGTAAAAACCATTTAATCATATGAAAGTTCCTAAATTAAATCAAAGTAGATTCTTAATTAAACCTAGAAACCCTAGAACTCATATAATCAATATGCATGTAGATTCAAACACATTATGATGCAAAAATCTTTACTTTTAACAAGATAGAGAGATGAAAGACAAAGAGAGAACAACTTAAATCAATAATCAAAGTAAACAATTGCATTAACTGAACGTAACCTCAGAATCCATCATGGAATTACAGCAGAATAGCCCTAGATGCTTAGCTCTCCATGAATGAAGTTGAATACAAGATGAAAGAAAAGTGCGAGGAGTATGAGAGAATGAATGAATGAAGTGAAGTTCCCCCTAGGTCTCTTTATATAGGACTTAATTAGGCTTGGACTCTGATTATTCAAGTCACAAAATCTTTTATCTTATATCTTCCAAATAACTAAAAGATTTAGATAATTATAACATTATTTGGAAGATATTTTCTGTTGATATTCTCAAATTACATTAATTTAACAACTGAATTTTATCTTTTAGCTTTTCTGACTTTTCAAAATTGGACAAATGCCCTGAAATTTCTTCTATCTACACTTTAGCCCCTTCTGAATTTTCCAAAATTGCACCAGAACCCCTTAGTTGACCAGAATCAATTCTGTTTGACCAGTTTTTCGCAGCCAATGGGATCTTGACACGTGTTAGCGTCCTCTCTACCCAAAATTAGGGTTTTCCAAATTGGGGAAAAGGAGAAAGGTTTCCTCCTGTGCCGTCACGAGCGAAGATGCGAGAGGGTTCCGATATCAGTGCAAACTCTTCTTCCCTATTACGGCGCTACTTAACAAATTGGAAGCTCAGCTTGGTTCTTTTATGTGATTTCCTTGCAGGTTTTGCATTGATTCAAAGAAGGAAAAGATGTCGCGACTGGTTGAGGTTGAACGACGCAGACACTTGGGGTTGATTTGGGGTTCCCACTGTTTCTAGTTTTCCTGAGTGCAGGTTTGAAGATGAACGAAGATTGGATGGTAGCGGCATGGAAGCTCCCGAGGTGATGGAGGTTAGTGGTGGTCGCGGCATGGTGAGGCGGTGGTTGTGATGGCACGGCGAAACTCCCGAGGAAGAAGAAAGTGATCTGCGATTTCTGTGGAGATGCGAAGACGAACTCGCGATTCTGGTAGAGTGAAGAAGATGGTGATGTGCGTTGCTGTGACGAGGATGAGGATGGAGGCCTCTCGCGGATGGCGGCTTCGCGATGAAGAAGGAGGAGTGCCGGCGCGATGAACAACGATGGTGATCCGGCGAGAAAGGAGGTTTCAAAAGCGGCGACCATTTCGCGAATGGAGGAGGAGCTCGCTGGTTTGAGGGTGGCGGCCTTGGTGGTTGCACGGCAGTGACGGCAGTTGTTGATGAGGAGGGCGGTGATGGATCTCGCGAAAAAGATGGTGGTCGTGCAAGATGGTCGTGGGATGGCAGCGAAAGTGAAGGTTGACGGTGGTGGTTCACGGCGTCATGGAGTTGGCAGCACAAGGAGATTCTGGACGTTCATGGTGGTCGAAGCGGCGCGGCAGCGCGGTTTCTCGGCGGCGGCTGACGGTAGAGTAGCGGCTAGGGTTTCTGTGGAGAAGATTATGCTCATGTGTTAGGGCTGAGGTGGCGTGCTCTGATTGGTTCACTAGTGAGTGAAAGGATCAGTGATGTGCCATCATCTGGGTGGTTTAATCTGTTAATGGTGGACTGCCACATGGCATGATCTGGTGAAGTCTGACTAGTTAGTGGTAGGAGAGGTATGGGTAGGAAAATTTAGGGGTGTAGGAGAAAAGGCATAGTGTTTGGGCTTGGTTAAGAAAAGAAGGGTGTATGTAGGGGAATTTAGGAGGTGCAAGGGTAAAAACTGTCTGTGTGGCCCATTTGTATATTATTTATCAAATAAAATATGATTTTGGGCCTTAAATTGCAATTTGGACCAACAAAGCTTATATTTTAGCTGCATCAACAAACATTAGAACATCCAAGAATAATTTATGCGCTAAAACACACTTTTTATGCCCCTTTTATTTCCAAACACAATGAATCCAATCATCACAAATCCTCTTTAAATCAACCATTTAAGCACAAATATCTCATCAAAAAATTGAATTTTAAAGCGTAAATGTGGGCATAAATATGCACTCATCACTCACCTTATAAGTACACTTTTGATAATCTAAATACTCAAACTTTGAGTTTTAGGTTATTCTTTGCTTTTTCACCACTTCAACAACTTTGTTTGGTGAATTAAAACATGTTAAAACTCAAATTTAACTCAAAACCAAACTGCTACTCAAAATCACCTTTCTACTTCCCAAAATTGACTCAAAATTGGTGGTTTTGGAAGTGATTTTGTGCCTAAGCCATTTTGACACTTTGCTAATCATTTTAACAGTTTTAACTCATCAAAATACACTTGTTTGAACTCTAATTAGGCATAAAACATAACTGCAACTCAGATTCACTTTGCAAGTTCCAAAAATGGCTCAAATATGATGGTTTGACATACTAAATTGCATATAGGTCATTATAACTTCATATCAATGGTTCTAACAGCTTTAATACATCAACTTGGACTTCTTTAAACTTCCATACATCACAGAATCAAAGCAGAACGAAAAATGACATGTAAAACATTATCCAGAATCAATTTAGGCTTTTATTCATATTTTCAAGTCCATTTTCAGCCTTGGACTTGTAAAACTAGATTATACCATGTCCTAGAGTTGTGAGGTAAAGTAGGTTGTGTGTTATGGGACATTGTTGAGTTCAAGTGTGGGGTATCATTGAAAAAGAGGCATATGTTACAGAGTTTATGGTTAAAATAGTTTGTGAGTCATTGAAAAATGAGAGAAAAAGCTGGAACAAAATGAGAAAATTCTGGTGAAGAAGAAAAATAAGATCAGTATAGTGTTTCAAAAGCATCCCCAGGTCAAACAGACACAACAGTTGTAGACAGGAAACCAAAAAAGGTTGGCCTTAAAATGGTCAGGAAAGATGAGGAGAGCATTCAAGATCTGTCTTGATCTTTTAAAAGTGTTAAAATTAAGTACCTCAGAAAAAGAGAAGGAAGTATCCAAATCATAGGAAGCAGTGGTCAAATCCTCTTCCAATCTAGCTATTAAAAGGAAAAGTGCACATTCTGTTTCCATATCAGAAAGACCATATGATGAGGAAAACAATAATTCCACAAGGAAATCAATGCAATGTGAAAGGGAGACAAGTAGAGTTATTGTTAATGGTGGTGCTTCCACTTCCAATTTTGATCGTGACAATGTTAAAGAGAAATTCCAGGTAGAAAAAGTGGGTGGATTGTGTGAGACTAAACTCAAATCTTCCCTTAAATCTGCTGTGAAAAGAACCTAGTTGCACCAGTACTTGGGAAGATGCAAAAGAGTTTATACGAGAGAGGTTTTTAAATAAACTATGATTATATGAAGAACTAAATCTATTCAATCAAGTTGAATCACCTCCAATGCCATGTCTTCTTATACCACACACTAAGTACAAACTATAGTTCCAATTATTTAGTAAATTGGACTCAACCTAAAGGGTTTAACATCATTCTCATACCTTGCACATCCAACCATTACTCAATCTCAATTCTTTTCCTACCACAACAACATTCAGCTACCATTGTTCACATATATATAATGAGCATTCAAACAACACCATTTATAAAAAAATCTCATGACAAAGTTTATAGTAAACAACACAAACGAATCAAAGCAACAAAACCAACCCACGACCAAACCCAAAGTTGCCAGAAACAGGGCCTAACCTCTTGAGACGATAGCAAGATTAGTAGATGACGACAGCAGACAAAACCCTACCAGGGACCCTCGACCTTAATCCCTCAACAAAGACCCTACACCTCTTCTGTGAATGACCCTACAATAGCCTGCAACTGAAAAAATTCAATACACATAACACATTCCCAATTTGCGAAATGGGAGAAGGACAACTTACTAGTGGCCGCAAACGATGGCGGAATAAACGACCAACCACAATGGTCGGTAAGAGGCTCTTCGATAGGTGACGAGAACTGAACAAATGAAGCAGACGACACAAGGGAGCCTCTGTGAAGGAAGAAAGGTGCTCAATAGGGATACAGAGAAAAACACTCACAAAGGAATGTTTCATTCGAAGAGGGAAACTGAACCCCAAAAATGTTTAATCCAATTTCTTGAGCCCTTTACCGGCGGCCCACATCCTTCGGAAGATCCTTCGATAAAAGAATATTACCGATGGCCTATAGGCCTTCGATAAATACCCACCGGTAATTTTAACATTTCTTGTAGTGTTACTTTTTCAGTGAATGATTATTGAACGTCGAATTCGGCGGGGCTTCGACGTTCAGAAAGTTAATGTCAAATATTTGGGCTCGAGGACATCCTATATCATTATTCATCATAGAAATATCTACGTTTAGTCAGCAAGGAGTTCTTAAGAATCCAAAGATATTTTTTACTTTTTCAGTGAATGATGTTTGAACGTCGAATTGTGCAGGGCTTCGACGTTCAGGATATTAATGTCAAATATTTGTGCTCGAGGATGTCCTATATCATTATTCATCATAGTAATGTCTACATTTAGTCAGCAAGGAGTTCTTAAGAATCCAAAGAGATTTTTTACTTTTTTAGTGAATGACGTTTGAACGTCGAATTGTGCGGGGCTCCGACGTTCAGAATATTAATCATGTGTACTGCTTTTAAAATGATTTAATTTTTCTACGCGGATCATCTAATATTTAGTATTTTTTTCTTTTTAATTTTTAATCATTCAATGGCACGTCTGACTCTGTGGAGCAGTGGGACATTAATGGTGTGCATTTCCCAACGATATTTTTAACGTCTTTTGTTGGGGGCTGGACGTCAATTAGTTCTTCTGGTGGAAACAACTGCAATATAAATTAAATTTATGCGATTGACGTCGAGTGTCGACTGCAATCGATGCAAAGTTCTGGAGATTGTGTCAAATATTTGTGATCAATGACGTCCTATATCATTATTTATCATAGAAATGTCTTCGTTTAGTCAGCAAGGAGATAATATCAGAATCCAAAGAGATTTTTTACTTTTTTCAATGAATGATGTTTGAACGTTGAATTTGGCGGGCCTTCGGCGTTCATACAATATCAGAATCCAAAGAGATTTTTTTCTTTTTCCGTGAATGATGTTTGAACGTCGAATTTGGCGGGGCTTCGACGTTCATACAATGTGGCAGTTTCTAATCATAATTACACGATGTACTGTTTTTATAATGATTTAATTTTCGTCAACGGATCATCTAATTTTTAATATTTTTTTCTTTTTAATTTTTAATCATTCAATAGCACATCCGACTCTGTGGAGTAGTGGGACAATGTTTCCAACGATATTTTTCACGTCTTTTGTTGGGGCTGGACGTCAATTAGTTCTTAGTTGAATCAAAAGGGATGTATTACTTTCCACTGAATGATGTTTGAACGTCGTCATTTCATCTATAAATATAGCTTAAATTTCGTGTAATCCCTGCTGGTAACGACTGTCGCGGTCATACAAATTTGATTGCATAAAAGAATGCAGTATAGACTAGGAAGTGACTCCTAGGTCGTCTCTCAAGGACCAATTATGCGGTTCAGTCTCAGATCACACACGAAAAAAAAGGGGGGGTTTGAAATGTTTGTTTTTGCTCACTGAAAATTAAACGCGGCTGAATTTAAAAACGTTGAAATAAATACGGTGAAATAAAACGCAGTACAGTAAAACGAAATTACTACAGTAAAAACGAAAATTGCAGTAGACAGTAATTCATTAAAAACAGTTCTGAAACATAAAACTAAAATACAGAAAAGTAAAAATACAAAAAACGAAAATACAGTAAACAATAAATACAGAAAACAGTAAAAACAGTAAAACAGTAAATTTTAGAAAACAGTAAAAAAAAAACGAAAATACAGTAACATAAAACAGTAAAAATAAATCTGGGACAGTAAAAACAAGAATACAGAAAAATAGAAAATACAGAAAACAGTAAAAACAGAAAACAGTAAAAACAGTAAAATATTTAATACAAAAAAATGGAATTACATGTAGTAAATAATAACAGTAAAAACAGCAATTACAGAATTTCAAAATCAGTAAAACAGTAACATAAAAATACAGAAAACGTAAATACAGTAAAAAGTAAAAACATAAAACAGTAAAATTCAAATCTGAAAACAACATCAACATTACGGCGGCAAAACATTTAGATCAAAACTACAGCTAATAATTTAACGTGCAATATTCAACAACGCAGTGCAAGCAACAGTAAAAATTAAACGATAGGCATACAACGATAAATATTAAATTGCTACTGAATTTGAATTACAACAACAAAATAAAAGCAGCAAACAATTCTGGAATTTAACAACATGAAATTGCATTGAATTTAAATTGTGCATGAAATTATTACAACAACCAACACAGTTAAATTAGAACTTGCACACCGTTTTGGCCTCCAATTTCTACTGTGCTATTTTCCACTACAGCCACTGCATGCCGTGAAATCTCCAGCCGTTCAATGCCCAAACACTATTCTCTCGGTCAGCAACTCCTCTCTACACTCACTACATTACATTTTTCTGAATTCTACACTACTGGAACAGGAGCTACTGGAAGAGAGCCTCCCAAGCGTCACCCCCAGACCGTGAACCTTTTTGCAACTGTTGGAACCTCTTTTATTCTCAGAGGTAAGTGCTACTCTTCGCTGGAAATGAAGATGTAGTGGTGCGTGTGGTGGATGCTGCCCATGCCTTCCCTTCTGGTATACCATTACCATCCTTTTAAAATTAATTTCTTCTATCACTTTGTGCCAGAAATAAATAAGGTGGGGCCCTCAGTACACTTCCGCTGCCTCATGCTTGCTTCTTTCCAACCGAGAATCCCCCATGGCAGTCACTCTTCTTGCCTCACACGTTGCAGCTGCACCTCCATTCTTCATCATCAATCACCGTGTTCTAGTACCTTGCTGGACCAGGAAGTGTGTTTCTTTCTCTCCATGCTGGACCGTGACTTCACTACTGCTGCTGTTTCCATTTCCAGCAACTCTCCAATGGTGACTGCCTCCTTGCTTGCTCCAGCCGTGACTTATTCCCATCCGTGATGAACTCCATGTAATCTCCTTGGCACCACTTTGCTGGACATCAAATTGAATCAACACCTTTCTTCTTCATGCACACAAAATACCAAAATGAAATCACTTGCTGCTTTGGTCGTGACAACCTCTAGCTTTCTTCTTCTCATTCATCATCAAGCCATGAGCTTCCTTGAGCTTCACTTCTCTAGGTGGCTACTGCACCTTCATTCTTTGCTGCCATGGTGGACGTGTGAGAGTGCTGGAAGTGGAAAACCGAGACACCTTCTCCCCAACGTGCTGGACGGAGCTGTGCTGGAACGCTTCTTCTCCTTCTGGACTAACTACTACCAGGCCATGACACCACATCTTTGCTCCAGCTGCTTACTCCTTTCTCCAGCTCCTTCTTAAGTCATCACTGTCCAACCTTCATGGATGTGCAACTGCTGGATATTGCACCACCATCCAGCCATGCCATGGAAACACCTCCAAGCTGCTGTGACCGAGAAGAGTTGTTGTACTGGACGTGGATGCTTCAAGGCTTCTCTGCTGGTTGCGTGAACTCTGGACTGCCATGCTGCTGTCCGTGCACACCACTTCTGCTATTCCAAGCTACTGCTGTGGGCGTGAGGTTTCTTCGTGCGGGCTGCTGGATTGATATAGATAGTGGCTGCTACACCACCGTGAAGTGCTGGACCTGTTCTCCCTCTGCAGAGACACCTCTCCTTCCAGCCGTGAACTGCTGGGAACGTGAAGACTTCTCTGCTGGACCGTGAAGGCTTCCCACATAGTTGCACGTGAGCTCCAACAGTTTGGAGGCTTTCTTCCAGACCGTGGCAGCAGCTTTTCTCTGCGTGTGGTGGCTGGTTCCAGGCCGTGTGTTTCTCGCGTGCCCACCACCTGCTGCCTCCATTTCCAATGAGAATATAATGTGCTTTTCTCCTTGAATAACCATGAGACCCATCCCTAACGTGTTGCTCTTTTCCAACGGTGAAACATGTGCTTGCAATTGTTAATGTTGGTCGTGGCAGCACAACGTGACATGTCCAAACCAACTCTATGCACCATTTACGTAATTCAAGTTGTTGGATGTCACCCCTTTTTTCCAATAATGAAGCACCCTTCTCAAAGTTAAATGACCATAATGTCCTCCTTATTGTAAATACTTCTTTAATGGAGAGTCTTTCATTTTGTGACAATCTTCCAAATATCTTGAACATTATCCAATAATTTTCCCTGTAATTACTAATGCAAATAATTAAGTCAGATAATTCAAATTAATTAAAATTAGAATTATTGGTCAATTTAAGCACAATTAGTAAAAATGGGGAAATACCGGACAATTAAGCACAATTCCCTGATTAATTCTAGCAAAATAAACTAAGTGAAGTGAATAAAATATCGACTCATCAAAATAGACCACACTTAGTCTTTTGCACTCCTGGGCAAAATCAAGACACAAATCAAGGAATAGTTCAAAGGACATCAAGGAAATGACACAAACTCAACACACAGAAAACAAACACTCACAAGGAAACAAAACGAGTTACATAGTTCTCAAGAAATCTGAACAATGAAAAGAGGTAGACAATATCCAACATGGAGTTAAGGAAATCAGATACTCATGAAATAATCCAGGCAATTCAAAACATGGTAAAATAATTAATCAGCTCAAGAGGTGAATTAAAAATAACATAACCTCACAGATGCACTATCAGTGTTTCTCTCAAGTGTCTAGGGTAAAGAATTTCAACTCAATGCACTCAAGAAAGCAAACACAAATAGATTTGGCAAGCCTCTAAAATCAACACTCAGAAGTATATGCATGTTTAAATCAAAAGGTCTTTTATGGGTTATAATGGGGCCAAGGACAAGGGAGGATA
>JAHCHA010009376.1:0-10221 GCA_027742795.1 Vigna hirtella
CGTTCGGCCTTTGGGTGTATTAGTATAATTTGATATTCTTAGTTTAAGAGCTTGAACGTCCGTTTTGGTGAATTAGTGAGTGTAGCGTTCGGTCTTCATTTGATATTCTAAGTTTGAATCTTAAACGTTCGGCTTTGGTGTATTAGACAGTATAAGCGTTCGTTCTTAATTTAGTATTCTTAGGTTTCCCTCTTGAGCGTTCGACATTGGTATGGTTGTGATGTGAGCGTTCGGCCTTGGTGTTGCTGTGATTATGAGCGTTCGGCCTAGGACCTGATAACGTCCGTTCTTATATTATTCAGGAATTAGCGTTCGGCAGAGAGCGTTCGGTCATTTTTGTTAAATTTCTTAGCGTTCGTCCTAGGTATTAATATAAGCGTTCGTCCTAATGGTGTGACCAGTGAAATAGCGTTCGGCCTGTTAATAAATAGCGTTCGTCCTAAGTATCAATCAGCGTTCAGCCACATAGTGTTGAATCCAATATGACGTTCGGTTTTAGCCTTCGGCCTAATTGTGTTCAGGCGTTCGGTTTTAGCGTTCGGCCAAATTGTGTTGAATCCAATATGACGTTCGGTTTTCGGCCTAGTTGTGTTCAGCGTTCGGTTTTAGCATTCGTCCAAATTGTGTTAAATCTCTGAGCGTTCGTTCAATTGGCATAGTTTGCGTTCGGTTTATAACGCTCGGTGAATAGTATTCGTCCATCTAATGGTTGCAAATGGTAATGGGTTCTAAGTTCCTTTGCTCTTGGATTGAATTATGTGTACCAATGTTTGGAATATATGCTGTAACGTGAATTATGTGAAAATATGTGAATGTATGAGATATGTTGGATTTGTTGTGATAATATGGTGGTATCTGGTTATTCATGACTTGGGATAAGGTTTAAAGTAACAGTATGATTCATGAACGTAATTCCATGATCCTCAAGGAGAGGATACATGGTGGTGTTTTGGGGTTATATAGAATGATTACATGGTAGCTCAGTTTTGGGGGTCATCCTGGATCTCCAATGGTCTTTCTTCTCATGTAGAGAGGATTGAACATGTGGTGAGGAGTAGCAGGAGGTCCTAGTCTTGGATGCTTCCATATGATCCAAGGTGAGTAATAACGGATTAACCTCGTGATTGTGGCCGGGCAGGAGTGCCCAAAAGTTCCACCAGGCGGTAGTGCCTAAAGTTCCACCAGGCGGTAGTGCCTAAAGTTTCACAAGGCGGGAGTGCCAGGGCGGGAGTGCCCAAATTTCATAAAGCCACCACGAGTGCAAGACCCGCCATAGCTCGGTAATCATTCTAGTCCGGACGAGTCAGGGTATAAAGTAACAAGTCTCGTGATGTCAGTTTACCATGTTTGGATGAATGTTTACATGTCATGGAAGGGTGTGAAATATGGATCAATGAGTATGCTTTAATTGTTCTTTTATATGAATCTATGAATGATTGCATGAATTAACTGTGCTGTATGTATAACATGATTTTTATATCTAGCTCACCCTTGCATTGTTTGTGTTGTGTGTTGTTTGGGTATGTTTCTTTGGCGATGATCATCCACTTGGATGGGAGCAGATGACGGAGAGGATACTTTGGAAGCAGCCCTTGATGGAGACGGAAGTGCTGCAGCTTAGATTAGCTAGTCTTATTTCGTAATTCTTAATGTTTGGAAGAACTCGTGTGTGTTTTAAGTTTTAAATTCTCCGTGATTTTCATGGAGAAATTCTAATACTCTTGTTGTCAATTCCGCACTATTCTGAGAATGACTGTAATCCTTAATTACTCTTGACTGCTTTCCTATATTATGCATGATGACGTCTTTATTATATATGCATGATGTATATAATTGGGATGTTACATTAACAAATATAATTTATTAAATAATTAGATATATAAATGACGAATTAACTAAATGGCGAAGTATCAATGGTTAAGTAACCTTAAAAATTATCAATAGAAAAAAGCCAGGTAAAAACATGTAATAATAATTTCATTAGGCTTAATTAATTTAGAAAGAGTAAAGAATAAAAAAAAAAGATTTCTTGATTTTTCATCATTCAATAAAATTTGACAATTATGCTAAATACTAAAGTTAATTTGAAGTTATAGTGATGAAATCAAATATTATGCAATTCTTTTAAAAGTTATGCAGAATGTTAAAGAGTTTTGTTAGACACTCGTCAGCATATTAATTTATTAGTTTGAACTTAATAAATATATTAATAGATATTCTAATATTTACTAAAAGAGAATGTATTATTTATTGAATTAAAGAGTTTTAGTTTACTAACTATATTAATTTTCTTGTTAGTGAAATATTGTTGTACTGTTAGCAAAGTATAGAAACAATTCCTTTGCTTTAAAAACACTATTATATTGTCAGCATTTTTACAGTACACAGCACAATTTTAAGTTTTAAACACCCCATACAGAAAGAGTATAATTTAAGAAAATTCCAGGCAATGCCTATCGTGATTTACTCTAATTTAAAATCTTGAACGTGACTAACGAACCTGAGCAGGGAACCGGAGAGCCATTGAGAAAAGGGTGTCATCGCCAACACCAGCGGCGTAGAGAGAAGCATTACCGGTGGGGTTGAAGCTGGCACCGCCCAAGGCATTGGCAATGAAGGTGAAGATGGTAACGAGGATAAAGATGAGCGAAGTGATGACAACAGCGTCAGCGTAATGAAAACCATTGTAGGACGCATGATGAATTTCAAGCGCTTTTGTTATGACATCGGTGGCCAACCCCAACATGGAGGAAAAGAAGACCCACAAGAAAGTCAACACCAAATCTCCAGTGGCTGCTTTTATTGCACTAACCATCTTTTCTGGCTATTTTCTTCTCCTCTGGATCCCTGATATCTTTTCACTTTTTGGATAGCACAACAGTGTTGCAACAAAGTTTCTTTTCGTCGCTGTTTTGGGCTCTTCCTTTTACTTGCTTTTGATGACAAAACGAAGAGAGCAACGAAGCTATGATTGTGTTGCGGATCTAGATAATGTGAGCGATAAAAATGTCTCGATACGCTCAAATATTATGTTTATCAGTCCCATCAACCGAAAAACAACAAAATATAAAACAGAAAACAAGAGCCGTTGTAATTCAACTTGAGTTGTGTAACATCCCAAAATTATACAGTCATCAACTATATACTTAGAATAATCACATATATTCATATGGCAAAACAGTTTTAATATTAAAGGGAGCAGTGCAAAAATGGCCGAACGGCCTTTCATATATATATAAATCAACGAGAGTTTACAAAACAATTAGGACGAACGGTTTACAAAATAAACCACCGAACGTCCAAGTAATTACAAACAGTAAAAGGACGCTCGCTCTCCAGCGCCCACTATACTAATTACACTAACTAAAAACCGAACGCCTCACTGTTCGGCCTTCACTTCTACTTCAACTAAATTTTCTTCAGCAAGGATCCCATCTTCAAGTGTTTGCTCCAAGGAAGTATCACCTTCTGCTCACATCCACACGGATGATCATTGCAAGGACAAGACGGATATACATAGACAGACAACACAATGGAAATGCAAGGGTAAGCTTATTGAATTTAATTCAAGTCAAACATACAGTTTACACATATCAATTACATAATCAAATAATTCACAACACATGCATCCAATTCATACATTAACTCAATCAAATTCCTGGTACTAGACCGACCGTCCGGACTGTATGAATTCTGTGTAGCTACGACGTCCGTGCACCCAGGTGGAAGAGCTGGAATACTCGTCAGCTGCCACCTGAGGTTAGTCCGTTCTGTCCAAGTTACAGTTATGGACTAAGACCTCCTGCCATTCCCACACATGACATGCTCCTCTCTACTTGAGAACGAGCACTCACGGAATATCAGGATGAACCGCCAGCTAAGCTTACCACATTCATACTTTACAAATCTCAATTTCCAATCAAGAGTCATTCCTCCCTGGAACGCTCGTTCAAATTCCACAATCACAATTTCAACTCTTATGGTGTTCGCACATCTTAATTCAACCTCTTATTAACACTTTCATTCTTTGTTTTACTTTCATTAAAAGAAGAACGTTCACTCCCCTTCATAACGAGGACGAACGTCAAGAGATAGACCAAGAAAGACTCCTTCGAATCAGTTAAAAGAACTAATTCTAGTACGATCCAAATAATACTTAGAAAAATCTAAGTTCAGTAACACTTGAGTGAATCCAATGGAAAGATAAAATCACAAGTTGTTTAGATAAATAAACTGGACAAGATTTAATACAGGAGACAAACTGCCAGTCAATGACCGAGCGCGAAATAGACTTTTAAAGAATTTTGGACGAACGTCACTGAGGACTTGGACGAACGTCAATAGAACTATTGGACGAACGCTGTTTAGATTTATGGACGAACGCTATTTCAATTCAAGACGAACGCTATTACCGTTCGTTGATAATTAAAGAAGGAACGAACGTTCGGTATATGACCGAGCGTCCTTTATCACATACGCATTGGGACGAGCGTTCGGTATCAGACCGAGCGCTACTTACCATTTACACTTTTAGGACGAGCGTTCGGTCTAAGACCGAGCATCATTTAGGACGTAAGTTTTTAGGTCGAGGCTCTTAGCTGAATTCAAAATCAGAGAAAATTGGGATTTATATAAGATGAGATTTTTAAAGTTTATGTTTTAATAATTTGACTAAGAGTTCAAAGGGATATTATCAGGCTTCTCAATTCTCACACAACACTCGTGATGTTTACGTCTGGTCGAATGCACAACGTAAAGCTATATAAGAGGGCGTTCGTCCTCAAAGGGAAATCCTTTCCAAATGAAAGGGTTCGACTACTTCAAGGAAATTACCAAGAATACCGAACGGTCAAAGACCGTATCGATACGAACGTTCATTTTCATAATCTTACATATTCAAAATCAACTTTCAGTATACACATTTTTCATTATAATCTTTCATACATCAATTTACTCATATCATAGTACAAATCCATACATTTTCATTGCATCATCTCATCATACAGCTCATTTTCACTTAATCAAAACATAAAAATTTCATCATTTCCACACATTAATTCGGATCATACTCATATATTAAAATCAATTATCAAACATCATACTGCATACAAATTTACAGAACGCTCATACAGTACCAAACATATAATTTCCCAGCACATTCATGCAACACAGCAATTCACAAGAATTAAACGCCCAACAATTCTAGGTTGTTGGAGACGGTTATTGAACGCCTGCAACAGCAAAATACTACTCTAATGGAGCAGAATGCAGCTGCTCTAAGAAGTCTTGAGGCAGCACGAGAAAACTCTGAGTCTACTCAGAGACAATTGATGGAATTAATTGCCGCCACCAGAGGTACGCCAGGAGCGTCCTCTTCCAGTGCTGTTCATCATACCGAATGGAGTTTGGAGAGCTTTCTTCAACACCATCCGGCCAAGTTTAGTGGGAAGGGCCTCCCTGATGAGGCAGATCAGTGGTTGCAAGATATGGAGAGAATTTATAATGCTAAGAGATGCCCATATGATAACCGCTTAGCATTCACGGAGTACCTTTTGACAGGAGAGGCGAGCCACTGGTGGGCGAGCATGAAGGCCATACTGACGGACGCTCAACGTCCTATTACCTGGGAAGTGTTCAGAGGGAAGTTCTATGAGGAATACTTTCCAGATAGCGTTCGTTTTGCTAAGGAGGTGGAGTTTCTTCAGCTGGTACAGGGTGGAATGTCCGTTTCCGAGTACACGAACAAGTTTAAACACTTGGTTCGTTTCAACACCATGGCAACCAGTGAGGAATGGCAATGTAGAAAATTTGAAAATGGGCTGAGAAGTGATCTGAAGGTGTTGATATCCAGTCTATGCATTCGGTCATTTCCTGCTATGGTTGAAAGGGCAAAGGTGTTAGAGAAAAACATGGCTGAGGCCGAACAGCATAAGAAGCAACAAGTCTCCAGGGGACCGATCCTAACAAGGCAGAATATGAATCGGAATAGAACTCCCTACGCTCGTCCAGGGCAATCAAGTGGATCACAAGCAGTGGTAGTTGCTGGGCAGTCAGGACAATCAGGGGCAGTAAGATGTTTTCAATGTGGAGGACCCCATTACAAGTCAGCTTGTCCTCAATTGGTGGGAGTAAAATATTGCACTCGTTGTAGAAGACATGGCCACTTGGAGAACGAATGCAATATGGGTGGACGTGCGGTGATGAGGCCACCCAACACTGGAAGAAATCAGACTAGAGGTGGTGGACGAGCCCAAGCTGTTGGACGTGTGTATGCGATCACTGGTGCAGAAGCAGCGAGCTCAGGTACGCTCGTCACTGGCACGTGCTTGTTGTATGGAATGAATTGTTGTGTATTGTTTGACTCGGGGGCGACACACTCCTTCATCTCGAAGGCGTGCGTTGATAAGCTGGGAATAACTGAGAGCGAGATGCAGTTTGATTTGGTGGTGTCAACACCAGTAGCTGGAGAGGTTAGGACGTCTACCATGTGCGTTAGATGTCCTATTGAGGTAGAAGGGCGTAGATATAAGGTGAACCTGATATGTTTGCCTCTCAAAGACTTAGAAGTAATTCTGGGAATGGATTGGCTGAATACCAATCGCATTCTCATAGATTGTGGAGCTAAGAAGTTAATTTTTCCTGAAGAAGATGAAGAGGAGTTGGGTGTGACGCTCGGCCAGTTGAAAGAAGACATTATGGAGGGCGCGAGTTGTTTCTTGATCATGACGCATGAAGATAGAGAGGTTGCGGATAAGAATTTTGGACGTTCGTCCAATAAGTACACTAGAGGACGAACGGTTGTGGACGAATTCCCGGACGTCTTTCCGGATGAAGTGCCTGGGTTGCCTCCCGTTCGTGAGGTTGAGTTTACCATTGACTTGGTGACAACCGCAGCTCCCATATCCGTTCAACCATACAGAATGGCACCTGCTGAATTGGTTGAGCTTAAAAAGCAAATTGAAGAATTGATGGACAAGAGGTTCATCCGTCCAAGCGTGTCACCTTGGGGAGCGCCTGTGCTGTTAGTGAAGAAGAAGGATGGCAGCTCTCGGTTATGCATTGACTATCGTCAATTGAATAAGCTAACCATCAAGAATAAATACCCACTGCCTCGCATTGACGATCTACTGGACCAATTGCATGGAGCGAGCGTTTTCTCTAAGATAGACTTGAGATCAGGCTATCACCAGATTCGGGTCAAGGAAGGAGACATCCAGAAGACAGCCTTCCGTTCACGTTATGGACATTACGAGTACGTGGTCATGCCGTTCGGTGTGACGAACGCTCCAGCAGTCTTCATGGACTATATGAACCGTATCTTCAGGCCGTATTTGGACAAGTTTGTGGTGGTGTTTATTGATGATATTCTCATCTACTCCAAGAGTTGTGAAGAGCATGAGGAGCACTTAAGGTTGGTACTTGGAGTGTTGAGAGAAAAAGAGCTGTACGCTAAGTTGTCTAAATGTGAATTCTGGATGAAGGAAGTGCAGTTCTTGGGTCACGTAGTATCCGCGGGTGGAATTTCAGTTGATCCGGCTAAGGTACGAGCGGTTTTGGAATGGGAGAGTCCGCGCTCGGTTACTGAAGTTAGAAGCTTTGTGGGACTCGCGGGCTACTACAGGCGTTTCATAGAGGGATTTTCTAAGATAGTAGCCCCGTTAACACAACTGACTAGGACGGATCACCCGTTCGCTTGGACCGATCGGTGTGAATCTAGTTTTCAAGAATTGAAGCAGAAGTTGACGAGCGCTCCAGTTCTAGTGATTCCGGACACTGCCAAGCCATTTGAGGTTTACTGTGATGCATCTCACCAAGGTTTGGGGTGCGTTCTCATGCAAGAGAAGAAGGCAGTGGCGTACGCCTCTCGGCAATTAAAGATACATGAGAGGAATTATCCAACACACGACCTGGAGCTGGCAGCGGTCGTCTTTGCCTTGAAGATTTGGAGACATTACTTGTATGGATCCGTTTTCCAAGTCTTCAGTGATCATAAGAGTCTCAAGTACCTCTTTGATCAAAAAGAGTTGAATATGAGGCAACGGAGGTGGCTGGAATTTCTAAAGGATTATGATTTCGAATTGCTTTATCATCCTGGTAAAGCGAACGTTGTGGCGGACGCATTGAGTAGGAAGGTGGTGCATGTCTCGTCCATGATGGTGCGTGAGGTAAAATTAGTGGAAAGCTTTAGGGACTTGAGGTTGCAGTTCAATTTAGAACCGAACAGCATCAAATGCTGCAACCTTAGAATATCCAGTGACGTGTTTGAACGGATCAGAATAAAGCAACTTGAAGATGAGGAATTAATGAAGATAAGAGGCGCGCTCGGCACAGATCAGGCAAAGGAATTCAATGCTGGGACGGACGGCCTATTGCGCTATAATGGTAGGACGTGTGTTCCAAATGATGGGGAACTGAAACGAATTATCTTAGCCGAAGGGCATCACAGCCGTCTTAGCATGCACCCTGGCATGACTAAGATGTATCACGATTTGAAGCAGTCGTTCTAGTGGCCAGGGATGAAGAATGATGTTGCGCGTTTTGTGGCATCATGTCTAACTTGTCAACGTGCTAAAGCTGAATATCAAAGACCGGGTGGACTACTGCAGCCTTTGGAGATTCCAGAATGGAAGTGGGACAGCATTTCAATGGATTTTGTGACACACTTGCCTCGCACATTCAAGAATCACGATTCCATTTGGGTGATAGTGGATCGTTTAACGAAGAGTGCTCACTTTCTACCCATCAACCTGAAGATGTCATTGACTAACTTGGCAAAGCTCTACATTAAAGAGATCGTTCGTCTGCATGGAGTGCCGTCCAGCATCATCTCTGACCGAGACACAAGGTTCACCTCTCGGTTTTGGCAGTCGTTGCAAAGCGAGCTGGGCAGCAAACTCCAAATGAGTTCAGCGTATCATCCTCAGACGGACGGTCAATCCGAGAGAACAATTCAGACGCTTGAAGATTTATTAAGGACGTGTGTACTCGATCACATGGGCGTTTGGGATGAAATCCTGCCGTTAGTAGAGTTCACTTACAACAACAGCTTCCAGTCAAGCATTGGAATGGCTCCCTTTGAAGCTCTTTACGGACGTAAATGCCGCACACCACTTTGCTGGTTTCAAGAAGGAGAGACCGTATTAACAGGACCAGAGCTCGTTCAACAAACTACTAAGAAGGTGAAATTAATTCAAGAAAGATTGAAGACGTCCAGGAGCAGGCAGAAGTCATATGCGGATAAGAGGAGAAGACCACTAGAGTTCAAAGCTGGCGAACATGTTTTTCTAAGGCTGAATCCAACTACTGGAGTAGGAAGAGCGTTGAGATCAAAGAAGTTGTCTCCCAAGTTCGTGGGGCCATATCAGATTTTGAGAAGGATTGGACCTGTTGCATACGAGCTAGCCTTGCCTCCACAATTGTCCAACCTTCATCCAGTATTTCATGTCTCGCAACTCCGAAAGTACGTAGCTGATCCCTCGCACATATTGGAGCTTGAGGACGTTCGTCTTCGCCAAGACCGAACGCTGGAGATGAAGCCAGTTCGTGTGGAAGACGTTCGTACTAAATTACATAAAGGGAAGGACGTTCGTCTGGTGAAAGTGGTGTGGGATGAAAAGACAGGCGACTCTACGTGGGAAGTTGAAGATGCCATGAAGGACTTATACCCTCATCTATTCCCTGGTAAGTCTTCAATTTTCGTGGACGAAAATTTTTGTAGTTAGGGGGATTGTCACGCCCCATTAATTGCTCTGCTGAGTCACCACTGTGCTTCCATTAATGCACCGTGACACGCACACTCCTTCATTAAAACGCACTTACTCACACTGCATGCAGACTGCCAAGTGTCACTATGGAACATTCTAAAATGATAGTGGGATCCAAGTGGCAGCATGCGGATGGACGATCGTCCTACGTGGGAAGAGAAATTAATTTCTCTGGAAAACTCTTCCCATTCCTCTGCACACTTCATCTTCTTCCCCAAATTTCTGATCTCCTAAATTCTCCATCTTCTCTCTAAAACCTTTCTTCTTCTCTCTTCTGTAACTCACCATCCTTTGCTCCGTTCACGTTTCAGCACCGTGAGAAGCATCCCTGCACCGTGAGCTTTCCATCAAACCGAACAGTTTTGGATTCTGAAACGGGTAAGTTTCACGTCCTTAACTGCTCTTCATTATCCTCATGCAAGCCTCGTTTTGAACTGCATGCACCTTCTCTGAACCA
>JAHCHA010009382.1:0-12903 GCA_027742795.1 Vigna hirtella
AATAATCGATTATATGATGTGATAATCGATTATTCCTGTATGACTCTATGATAATCGATTATTGCCATTCCATAATCGATTATTGCAGTTAAAAATGCAAGTTTACAAGAATTTCCTACTACATTTAATTTCTACAAATTGCTTTTAACTAATTCTAATATCTTCTTCAACTAAAACTTCTTGCAGCATCATCAAAACAAATTTCTTCAAGATTTACCAATACTCCTTATTGGTAACACTTAAGGGTGCTCGGTTTTCTAATGAGCGCTCGTTCAATTAGGGTGTTCGGTTTTCTACTGAGCGCTCGTCCTAAAATGGGGCTCGGTCTTATACTGAGCGCTCGTCCTAAATAGTGTTCGGCTTTATTGAAATAGCGTACGTCCAACTTCAGATTTGCCACGTTCGGTTATTGATTTAAAATTCACGAGCGTCCGTTCATTTGACTGATTCTCAAGGTAAATAACGTTCGTCCAATGAACAGTGCTTTGTGCAGCTATTCCCGTACGTCATTGAAATTCTGCCGTTCGTACTCTGATTCGAACGAGCGTCTTTTTGGGTCTCGCTCACAGCGTTCGTCCTCGGTCTTATTGGGGACAGAACGTTCGGTTTGTTTTTGATGGTTTCCATATGAATGATGAAAATGATTATGTAATGATGGATAATGAATAATGAACAGCATATGAGATGAAAAGAAAGTATGAATATTAAACGAGCGTTCCGGGGAGGAATGACTCTTGGATGATTATGAGAATTTATAAAGTATGACCGTGGCCAGACTTAGCAGGCGATTCGATCCTGATATTCCGTGACTACTCGTCCTCACATAGAGGGAGTATGTCATGCGTGGGAATGGCAGGAGGTCCCCGTCACATAACAGTAATTTGGACGGAACCGTCACATAACAGTAATTTGGACGGAACGGACTAACCTCGGGTGGCAGCTGATGAGAGTGCCAGCTACTACACCACCCGGGTGCGTGATGAGAGCTGTCGCGGCTCCACAAAAGTTGTTGCAATTAAGAATAATGCAGTATATTAACTAGGAAGTGACTCCTAGGTCGTCTCTCAAGGACCAATTTGGGTTCAGTTTCGGATCAACACGTAGTGGGGGGTTTTGTGATTTTGTTTTTGTACAGAAAATTAAAAAACGTTGAAATAAATTTTTAACTACTGTAAAACTAAATGGTAAAGGACAGTAAAATAAGAAAACGTAAAATTTTTAAACGCAAAAATAAAAGTATCAGTAAACACAATTCGTAAAACTAAAATTAAAATGGTAAAATCGAAATTAAAATAGTAAAACAATTTTAAAACAGTAAAAACGAAATTGCTAAAGTAAAAACGAAAATACAGTATCATAAAACAGTGAAATTAAATCTGGACAGAAAACTAAAAATACAGAAAACGAAAATACAGAAAAACACAAAATACAGAGAACAGTAAAAATAGTAAAACAGTAAAACAGTAAAAATAGTAAAACAGTAAAAACGAAAATACAGTAACATGAATTAGTAAAAATAAATCTGGAACAGTAAAAATGAAAATACAGAAAAACATAAAATACAGAATTTGGTAAATACAGAAAACAGTAAAAACAGTAAAAACAGAAAATGAAATTAAAGCAGTAAATAATAACAGTAAAAACAGTAATTACAGAATTACAGAATCAGGAAAACAGTAACAGCAAAATACAGAAAATGAAAATACAGAAAACAGTAAATACAGAAAAACAGTAAATTTAGAAAACAGTAAAAAACAAATTCAAAATTACTCAGTAAAATACAGAGAACAGAATTAATCAACATGCAAAAGATAAACAGCAACAGAAATTAAATTGCATAAAAATGTAATACAGAAATTAAAATACAGCAGAAATTAAATTACAGTAATAAAATAGAATTTAAATTTCAGAAATAGTAAATTAAATTAATGCATTGATTTAAAATTGTAGATGAGTTTATTACAACAAAAGAAGAGGAGAAAACTAAATTGAAAATTCAACATTACAGCAAAAATGAATCGTGCATCAACCGTAGCCTTCCATTGCCGTGCGTTTTATTTTACGTTCCAGCTGCTGTATTCTCTGTTCCAGCCCCCTGCTGTCCACGTTTCAGCAGCTGTCCAGCTCCCTCACGGCCCCCTTCTCCTCCTTTTTTCTCTCGGTACTTCCTCCCTCTTATACTACAAGACCATGATTTTTTAATTTTGGAAGAATGCAGTGAGGGGCCCTCCATTTTGTGTGCTATCCGTGTGTTTCTCTGGACATTCCCATTTCCATTCTCCAAGTGCTCCATATCACATGCACCAAAGAAGAAAACATGTTGCTCACCTTTTGTCCTTTTCCTCCTTGCATTTTTATTGATTTTTGACTTTCTTCAACCACTTACTCTTCACGGACGTGTGAATCAATAGGCAAGGTTACTCCACTTTTCAAAATAAGACAAAACAAATAATTTCTTTCTTTTCTGCATGTAAGTGTCGTGAGCTTCTCCCTCAAATGCTTCCAACAGTGACTTTTATTTTCATTTGTGTGGCCTCCTTCTTCACCTAGTTCTTTTCTTCACATTCATCCAAAATCCAACACCATGGGTGCCACTTCTTTTTCTTCTTTTCTCCCGTGAATCAACATAACTCTACTGTGCTCCTTCCAGCTGGAAGCTGCCTCCCTTGCTGCCAAGACCGTGAATGCACTTCATTTTTCCAGCCAATGAATCACGTGAATTTCCTTGCAGCCGTGGGCTCCCTTTTCCATTATCTATTTGCTGTGTGGTTGCAGGCCATGATCTCTACCTCTTCTCCCAGCTAACATCCGTAAGGTGCTGTACCAATTTAGAGCTGCTGGACCAGCTCTTCTTCTTGCTTCCAACAAGCCGTGTGTTGGCTCTCTTGTGCACTCCAAAACTTCTTTAATTTGCAGTGAGAGGTGTATGATTGTTGGACGTGTAATGTGCTTCTCATGTGGGCCGTTTGCTTTCTTCAAAGATGGTGGGTGCTCTTTCTCCAAGACCAAGCCGTGAGCATCTTTCTCAATTGGACCAGCTGCTGCACCGTGATTGTGGCTTCCCTTTTGGAATTGAAAAATATCACTTCTTGGTGGATGGATGCCATTGGCTTATCAACTGTAAAATGAAAGACCATTGTAGAGTGGAAGAATACAGAGCAACAAAATCTGCACTCCAAGCCATGACAAAAACCGTGACTTTCAATAGGTGGTGGCTCCCACTTTCTTCCAAAAAGAATAGGAAATTTCTCCCTTTTGTCTTAGGCCGTGAATCATTTTTCCAGAACAGCCTTCACTATGATGTTGCAGCCGTAATACACTTCCTTCTTATCCTTCATAATAACAATAAAATAAAGGAAACATTGGTTTCCATTTTCAACGTGCACACCCCTTCATGGCCATAGTTGCCACGTCAAAAACCGTGAGTGGTGTGGCCCTTTTCAGAAAAGTAAATTCTCTTTTGTAAGATTGGTATGGCCGTGACTTTTACTTAGAAAATGTAGCAGCACATTTGTTATCTTCCAGCTATAAAACCGTGACACCACTTCTCCAACTACAAACAAAAATATTCCACTCCTAAGTTTCCACATAAACACACAAAACAAATCAATGCAATACAGCTTCTTCCAAGTAAATAACACAGTGTGCAAATGAGTATTCTTCTAAATATTCCAATTTGTATTTCCAAAATTTTCCCTGCAATTATTAATGCAAATAATTAGCTCAGATAATTCAAATTAATTAAAATAAAAATTTCTGATCAAATCAAGCATAATCAAGAAAAATGGGAAAATACTGGACAATTAAGCACAATTCCCCGATTAATTTTAGTACAATAAACTAAGTGAAGTGAAGAAAATAATGATTCATCAGCGAACGTCGTAGCTACACGGGAAATCATACAGTCCGGACAGTCAGTCGTGTATTGAGTTTTATGTTAAGTGTGCGTTGAAATAAGCATGTATGTTGAATTGTGTTCATGTGTGATGAATTGATTTCATGAATTTGTATGTTGATGCATGAGTTAAATTACATAAGCTTACCCTTTCGTTCTTCCTTGTGTTGTCTCGTTTTGTACGTCCGTCCTGTCATTGCAATGATCATCCGTGTGGATGTGAGCAGAGAGGGATGAGCCTTTAGAAGCTATGCTGAACGAAGAGAATCTGGTTGAAGTTGAAGTGAAGACTGAGCAGTGAAACGTTCGGCCAATCCTTTAAATTCTATTATGTATGACCGATCAGTGCTTTTCCTGTGTGAACCGTTCGGTCAGGTTTTAATTTTACGTTCGGTTGTAATTCGTGACTATTGTATGGACGTGCGGCTTTACGCGTTCGTTCTTTATTGTTGTAAGACTGTATTCAAGGACGTTCGTCCTTGAGCGTTCGTTTGGTTTTATTTAGTTGGAAAATTGTATTGAATTATTATTAACTGTGATTTTCTAATTATATGGTTTATTACTGTATTTTTGGGATGTCACAAACTTCCCTGAACCTCAAACGCTTCATTGATCTCACTAATATTTACTTCCTCAACAAAGTTTGTTTCATTGATCACAGTGCTATCAGTTTGCACAGACCCTTCAACTTTTTTCTTGACAAACTCCCTTGATGCTTTCCGTAATTTCCTACACAAGTCCTCTACTTCCCTTTGCCCAGTGACAAAGACAAGTATGCCCCCAGGTGGCAACCTTTTGAGAAGTATACTGCTACTGGAAATTGCCTTGTAGGAACTTCTATATATAACAGGTGGAGCAGTATGGAATAACTTCCCAGAAGTGAAGTCTTGTACTCGCAAGGTGGCACTCATAAGCACAAGTCCATCATATGAAACCTTCAATCCTTCTTTCAATAAATGAACAGCCCTCCTACTCTTTTCCTTCATAGTCTCATTCTATAAATGTATGACACTACCAGTAAACAAACAGTCTCACCACGTTCCATCGTTCCATCGTTCTTTGACCACAAAGCACTCAACCATGACGGTCACACCGTGGCGCTGTTGTCCATCCAACTCACTGAACTAGTGGACGGTGTTATCATAGCTTGTTCCATGAATCACGCTCTTGCTGATGGCACTTCGTATTGGAATTTCTTCAACACGTGGTCTCAGATCTTTCAACCACAATCTGAAAACCATGAATATGATGTTCCCATCTCACGCAAACCCGTTCACAATCGTTGGTTTCCAAATAATTGTAAACCACCGATCTCTCTTCCTTTCAAACATCATGATGTGTTTATAAAGAGATCTGAAAGACCCCTCCTCAGGTTGAGATTTTTCCACTTTTCAGCAGAGTCTATTGCGAAACTGAAAGCAAAGGCTATCTCATTTTCATTTATTACAATACCATTTAATATAAGTTAACTAATACTTTAACACATAAAAATATTAAAAAATTCACTATCCCAAAACAAAAGTTTTTCAAAAAAAAATCCATAAATCTCTTACCATTCTTATATTTACAATATTTTTTTCCAGATTTTACAATTATCATTTTTAAAACTATATATTAAAAAAATATTAAACGATTCTTCTAATAACTATAAAATATTATATATTTACTTTTTAGATATTTATATTTCTTAAAACATCTATTACAAATAACCAAAATCACTTCTATAATAAAATTTATATCTTTTTTAATAAATCTATTTAAGGAATATCCATAGCTTATATTATAATAATTATTTTATATATCTTCCATGAAATCTATATAATACATTTTTAATAATTATTAATCAAATATTTTATTTACTAAAAAAAGCTTTCAAATAAAAAAAATCTTTTAAAATAAATAATTAATAAATCATTATTTTTCTTATCATAATCTTTAAAATAAAATAAATAATTATAAACAATTATATCTCTTATAATAAATATTTAAATAAAATTATTTAAAATAATTAATCATTACTTATTAATATTTCATAATATCTAAAAATATAATAATTTTTAACTAAATAATTATTAAACTCTTTTATCTTTTACTTAAAATATCTATTTAATCTTGTTTATTTATTTCTTAATTATTATAAATTTTTAGTTCTTAAATTTAAGAATATACTTTACTTTCTATACTTTTGTGAAATTAGAAATTTTTTAATTTAAAAAATTATGCACATTTTATTTTATTTTTATTGACTTAAATAGTCAAGGAAAAATGTATTACTTTAGATTATGATTTTTTTTCAATTGAATTTTTGTGCTCCCTTTAACTATATTTTTAATTTTACAAACTTTATTATTAAACTTTTACTTTTTCAAATTTACACTTAGACGCTCAAATTTACAAACTTTACTATTTAAATTTTAAAATAATGCACTATTTAATTATTTGTCAATTTAGTAGTAAATATTATGTAATCAATAAATAAGGCGAAAAAGTTACATTGTCCTGAAAAAAATAAAATAGAAATATTTTCTTATATTATTATACAAAGAGATTATCTAGATTTTATTTTCTATTTTATCATTTAAGCAATTTTTTAAATCAATTTTACTCTTTAAGTAATGTTTTTTATAAATTTAACTGTTTTCTTTTACTTTAACCATATTTTAAAATTAAAATAACTATCTATAATAAAAAAAATAATCCCCAAAATTAAAAATAAATACCCATAATAAAATTATAAAATTTAATTATATTTATTATAATAAAATAACACACGCACGCATATTTTCACTAATATTATATAAAAATAATGATGTACTTTTTCTACTCTTAGTTTAAACTATCTACTTACTTTAATTATATGTTATTCTAGTAATCCATTTAGAATGTTAAAACCTCCTTTGTTAGAAAATTTTAAGCTTGTACTATATGAAATATATCAATCGAAATTAATTATCATTTATAGACAATTAACAGGTATTAATAGATCAGATTACTTTATGCTTTACAAATATACGGTATTATTAGGTTTGATTGTCTAAAAATATATTGCACTAATGGTTAATCAATCAACTTAGCTGTAACAAGTTCTAAAAATATACAATTGAGGTCCAAGTACAATCACCTTGATATATTATAATAAAATATAGACCTCTTTATAAACAATATCTAACTTGAGCGTCGGAGTGTCTTTTGCAGGTCAATCCCCGATCGGTACCGAGAAAGGAGTGACAAGTTCGAAGCGAAGAAAGGAGGAGGTGAATAGTGTTCTCGATCTACTTTACCGAAACAATTGGCGCCCACCGTGAGGCCGAGCGACATCCCCGTGAGACCACGAGGAACCAGACGTGTAGAAGTGCGCTCGGCCTCAACATTGCTACTTTGAATCAATACTACGTTTTGCAACAAAGAGTAAATAATTTCATAATAATTTCTAAAGGCATGTCTTTTGTTTTGAGAACTTTCAACCCTACATCCAACGTTGTGATGTTACAATACTTTTTATTATAATTTTTATTTTGTTTAACTTATATTTTTGTGAGTAAAAATATCCTAGAAGGATCAAACCAATGTTCAACCTTATCAAGTTTTAATGTCATTTCATTATTGAATACTTGCATATTTTTGTGAGTAAAAATAACTTGCACTAGAAGGTTCATACCAACGTTCGACCTTGTCAGGTTCTAATGATTTCTCATTATAAAAATAAAATATTAAATATTTTATTTAACACATATTTTTGTGAGTAAAAATATCCTGCGCAGGAAAAAGTTCTAAAAAGAACTCTTATCGCTCGCCACTCGGCCTAGGAAAAAGTTCTAGAAAAAGAACTCCTATCAGTCGTTGCTCGGCTCAAAGAAAAAGTTCTGGAAAAAGAACTCTTATCAACGTAGGAAAAGGTTCTCAGACTCTTAAGCTCAAAAGGGAATCCTACCGTTTGACGCTCAACATGGGAAAAGGCTCTCGGGATATTAAGCTCAAAAGGGAGTCCCCACCGATCATTGTGATGAGACGTGCAATAATAAAGTAACATAGGGATATTTTTGAAATTCTGTCTTGCACTGATATGTTATGTATATCAATACTACAACTATTATAACTAAGATCTTAAGCTATTAATATTATAACTTGACTCAAATTATTCATTATGTAGATATTTGATGGCACGTCTCCAATTGAGCAATATGTCATAAAGGATGTTCAAGGGTAGTGGGCTACATTTCTTTTAATCTTTTGTAAATGATTAGATGTTTCAATATTATATTTTGAGTGTAGGAACTATTTTATATGTAACTATGTTAAGTAATTATGTTATGTAAATATATTTAGGAACTTAGTTAGGTAAATAATATTTTGATGTGTTAATAGAAAAAATATTGGTTATTTTGCTTGTTATTGATTATTTAAATTATATTATAGAATTGAATGTTATGTAGATCTAGATATGGATAGTAGCACATACAAATCAAATATTAAAAAAATGTCACTTTTTACTCCTGTTAAAACCATAATAGGTATAAAAACTTTTGTTTTTTTACACCGGTTATAACAGTATCAGGTATAAAAGTGAGATTCTTTTATACATACTTTGTTAGCAACCGGTATAAAAAAGGGAGTTTTCTAGCAACAGAGAAGACTTTTTTATAGTTGATCACGTAATACCAAGTATAATTATTAGACTTTTATACATGTTATAGGTGTAAGGCCCTGTTATCTTTTATTTTATTATTTTATTAAGAGGTGGGGGGACACAAGGGAAGCACACGTCCAGAATTTCAGGGAGAAGCGTCCAGGATTTCTGGGAGGCACGTCCGGGATTTTGGGGAGGGTAGCAGCCAACGGTTTTGGCACCTTTCAGAACTTAAGAAATAAAAGGTGAAGAGGGTTGCTGAACTGGGGAAGATCCTTGCTACCTTGCTGCCATTTTTGTAAGAGAAGGAGAAGTTCAAAGCTTGGTGGAATTGCTTGGAGCTGCAAGTTTTGGAGGAGATAGACTCAAAGAATTCACAAAGGAAGTCTTCAAGAGGTAAGGGGAGCTAGATTTTTTTGTTAGATTAATGATATATGTTGTGTTTGATGCAAATTTGGGAAGAAGGGGATGAAAAATTTGAGGTTTTCTTGGTTTTCTGGGTTTCTGGAAAAACCTGCGATTCTGCAGAATTCTGCAGAAACGCCGTTCGTCCAATTTGGCTTCAAATTGGACGTTCGTCCAAAAATGGGGTTCAACCATTTAGCGGTCGGCCAAATTTCTGAACGTTCGGTATTTTTCGGAACGTTCGCCCAAAATAGCCAAATTCTGAACGTTCGGTATTTTTTTCTGAACGTTCGTCCAAAGTAGCAAAATCTTGAACGTTCGGTTGTTGTTCTGAACGTTCGTCCAACTAGACGAATTGAACGTTCGTCCACATTGTTGAGCGCTCGTTTGTTTTAGCCTGCCGAGCGTTCGCGCATATGAGTATCGCGTTCGTCCTTAGTTAGAAATATATTATACGTTCGTTTTTGTTCGTGTGGACGTTCGTCCATAAAGGTTCGGCGCGCGTTCGTCCAAGTTGTCGCCCAATTATGAGCGTTCGTCCGCAAAATGACTCGACGGCCAAAATATATTGAGCGTTCGTCCTTCAATCTGAGTGAGCGTTCGGTCTTAAGGTGTTTTGAGTTTTCAGCGTTCGGCAGTTTTGGAAATGACGTTCGTTCAAAACTGTTCGGTCTTAAGCGTTCGTGACGTTCGTCCAAAAAAATGATGTTCGGTCTGGTGCTTGGAAAGTACAGTTTGTCAGATAGCGTTCGTTCCGGAGAACAGTATTCGTTCAAATAGTGTTCTGCATATGTTGGATTTTTAAGTTCTATTTTCTCTTGAATTGGATTCTGTGTACAAATGTGTGGAATGTATGTGGTGATGTGATCTATGTGAAAATATGAGAATGTATGAAATATGATAAATTACTGTGATCATGTGATGTAAATGATGAATTTGAGAATGATTCAGAAATCTCGGGGAGAGATGGATGAAAGTGGTTATGTGGAATATCGTGGTTGTTTCTGTATAATTGTAGGAGCTTTGAAATGGTATGTCTATCCCTAAACTCAAAGCATTGTTCACACTCAAGTAGAGAAGAATAATGTGAGTGGTGAGAGTAGAGGGAGGTCCTCGTCTATAGTCTTTGAATTTAGACATAGGTAGATTGGGGGATTCACCTTGCTAGTGTTGGAGAAAGACCAGCTGAACTATGCAAGAGACGACCAATAGTTCGACAATTATACAAATCCGGATGAGTCGTGTGAATATGTGAATTGTGGTTTAATAAACATGCCTAAATATTTCTTTATATAAATCTATATATGATAACATGATTTTTATATCTAGCTCACCCTTGCATTGTTTGTGTTGTGTGCCAATTTGGATATAATTCTTTGACGATGATCATCCACTTGGATGGGAGCAGATGTTGTCGAGAAGAGTCCTTTGGAGCAAGAGCTGGAGAATACCGTGGCTGCGGAGTAGTGTGCTTAGGAAGTTTCCTATCTGAACACGTGTAGTGTTCTAATCTATAAACTGTTAAGTTTGAATTTCCGTTTTCTTTTAATTTGGATGACTGTAATTTGTACTTAAATTACATGTCGTATTCTGACTGTTCTCTATATTTGAATGATGACGTCTTTATTATGTAATATTTGTTATTATATAATTGGGATGTTACAATAGGCATCACCTGTATAAAAAATTTAAACTGTTGTCAAGCTTCTTTTTGTAAAAAAATGTTCAATCTCATGGGTGTATAAAAAATACTATGAAAGGTTAAACATTTTGATTAATTAAAAATATCATGGTTGATTTTATTTCTTAATTTGTTTTACGGTGTGATTTTCTATGAAAGATTTTACTAAAAGATTAAAAATAACTTCTAAATATATGCCTTTTTAATTAAGAAACTTCTAGGAAAGTTCATAATGATAAAGGAAAGAACTTTTTCCTCTTTCAAGCATTTATTGATATGACAATTTTTGGTTTCAAGCATTCACCTGCAGCATAGTTTGGTTCATAATCCAATACCATTAGAAATGCCATAGTTTATTCATGATCAACAATTCCGACAATTAGCCGATCAACATGTCTCGGATGGTTTTGGTTATGCAAGTTCTCTTTTCTTATTTCTCAGTTAATTCTGAATATAATAATATATTATATTTTGAAGAAATAGAATTTTTGGAAAAATATGGAAATTTGTTACTTACTTCCAAGCATGTATCATCATTTTACTGACTCGCCATTTGGAAAGTCCCTCCAGTGAATTAATTGCACTGGCCAAGCATTTATGTTTTTTATAGGACCACCGGATCCAAGAACCGTTCCTCGAGGAAGTGTAGCGTAACGAGAAAATTCACCAGGAGTGCGGCATTGTAAGCATCAACGGCGACCTCGCCATCGGCCACGTCCGCTACTCTATCGTCGAACAATCCATACTCAAGCGCCTAACCTTTCGTCACTAATGGCAGATTCCACTCTGTTAGGGTTGCGCATAGCGGTAACCTTGTCAAACAGTCGCATCGTTCGAACCAACCTCCGCATCATCCACAACACTCGCGGCATTCTTCAAGCCAAAGTGAGTCAAGCTGGCGTGAAGAGATGATCCCCTTCAAGAACGTTCAACCCTACATCCAACCTTCAGGAAGGTTCAAGTCTTACGTTTAACCTTGTCAGAAACATTCAGGTCATAACTTTACCACGGAGTAAACTAAAAAGCTGATGAGCACGTGGACTTCTCTAAAAATTGATATTTACATATCACTAAATTTGGGACATGAATCTTGAATTTGTGACATAGCTAACTTAAATGTCAATATTTTTGTCCACCATTTATTCTTAGTTGCAGCCGCTGAAAGAAATGGCGTATATAGTTATCTTTCATCAACTGATCCCTAACCTTCATAGCCATGTGATCGGTCCATCAACGGCACAATTAAGATAATCGAAGGAAAGCCACTGTCCCCGGGAGCTATAGCCGCAGTCCAAGTCGTCATCGTGAACGATCGTCTCTCAAGAAGAGTTTAAAGACAAAGACCGAGCGGTAAATCCCACTCGGCCGAGAGGTAAACTCCTCTCGTTGAAATTAAAGACCAAGAGGTAAATCCCTCTTGGTCAAGAGGTAAATTGTAACATCCCAAAAAAATTCACCCTAAAAAAATTTTCAAAACTTAAATGTTGTAATAATACATAACATCCCGAACATCAACTAAAATCTATACATCCGTTTTAAGCTCAGACGTAACTGCAAAGATAGCCTTGAATCCTTCTAATTCGATCTTCCATCTCTTCCTTCATTTGCACAGGATCACGTGACAATCCTTCAACTGCTCCCGTATAACATCACACATTATACGATCATTGCATTCACATGCACAAACAAGCAAAGTAAGGGTGAGCTAACCTGAAATACATCATTTGTAAAACGTGCATAATTATTACAATACAATAGTCATATACTAATTAAGTCAGACATCCTCATGCCAACGTACCACGATTCCTATTGGACACTCATCCCACAGTACCCAATAATCAACCCAGTACACAATATACTCTCATCCGGATAATACGTTGATGAGCAAATCAACGGAAGGTGCCCCTCTTGTGATTTCATTCTTAGTCATCTCAATATGTCCACAATCAACCCACAGACCAAGACATTCTAATACAGTACCCTCAACCTCAATACATACACAGATACCATATCATTACTGAATCAAACGATAAAACCACGAACTTATATTATATCGAATACTGTTTACGCGAACGTTAAGATTGATCACTTAGGCTCAAACTGAACATCAAACGCTACTATACCGAATACCATTAGGTAGAATACCAAAAGATCAAACGCTAAGTAAGATCAAGTACTTAGACTTCACGTTAAGACAGTGTACTCTACTAGAACAATTACTATTATTTCGAACACTATTCAAACGAACGTTCAAAGATCAACTCTTACCGAACACTGCCTCTGACGAACACTATC
>JAHCHA010009385.1:0-34664 GCA_027742795.1 Vigna hirtella
AACAAGTTTGTGACATCATATTTTGGTGTTCATAAATTTGTCCATCATAAGCCTGACAAGAGTTTTGGGGCTAATACTGAGATTAACCCTAAGGAAGAGTGCAAAGTTATTGTAAGTGCAGATCATGAGAGGATGGATGAAGAAAAAAAAAGAGTTGAGTTAGAAATAAGAGAAGAAAAAGAAGAGAGAATAGGTGAGGTTGAGCAAAAAGAGAATGAAAAGAAGAGGGGAGAGAAAAAAATTGAGAGAAATGATAAAATTCTTCCTTATCCTAAGGGGAGTGAAAAGATTGAAAAAGAGAGACAATATGGGCGCTTTAAAGATATCTTCAGGCAATTGGAGATTACAATACCTTTGAATGAAGCACTACAACGAATTCCAGCTTATGCAAAGCACATGAAGCAAGTCTCCATAAAGAAAAGATATCTAGATGAAAAGGGATATTGCAGTGTTATTGAGAAGAAGCCACTTCCTCCAAAAGTGAAGGATCCAGGAAGTTTTACTATTCCTTGCATCATTGGGAAGGAGAATATAAGGAAAGCCCTAATTGATTTAGGGTCAAGCATTAATTTGATGCCTTTATCCCTACTTGAAAGGATTGGTGATCTTGAAGTTAAGTCAACAAAGGTGACACTTATGGTGTGGCGGAAGATGTGGTGGTTTGTATAGACAAATTAAAATTCCTGGTAGATTTTGTGGTGATGGAGATGAAGGAGGATGAAAAGGTCCCAATCATTCTTAGAAGACCGTTTATGAAAACGACAAAGGTAATCATCAATGTGGATGATGGGATGATAGTGCTTCAAGATCGAGGAGAAAAGGTGATCTTTAATGTCTTAAAAGTGGAGCAGCAGATTAAAGAGAAGAAGGTTAGTCATAAAGCTGCATGTAAGGATGCACCCTTGACTAGTTCGAAAGCTACAAAGCCGGTCTTCAAAGGTAAAAATTGTTTCTTGTCAGAGGTTAGGGAAGAAGAAAAAGATGGCAAAGAAAGGAAGGTTCATGATGACTTGATGGAGCCACAACTCAAACTTGGTACACCAGTAAGATTCAAGAACAAGTTATGGGTTGTTGATAACAGTTGAAAAACTGTTATTTTCATGCTTAAAATTGATACTAAAAGCAACCTTTAACACTTAGAAACTAGCTTGGAATCATGCTTTTGTTTATATTTTTGGAAATAAGAGAGTTGGACAGGTTTATGCTTGGTTTCAGTGTTTTATGCAGGTTTTAAGGTGAATTTGATGGAAGAAGTGAAGAAGGATAGAGATGGAATCAGAAAAGAACTCAAAAAGTCCAAAAGAAGAGAAGCCGCAAGTACCGCTCAGCGCCATTTTACCGCTGAGCGGCACTAATTAACACTCGTTGGCACCGCTAAGGGGTGAAAGTGCAGCTGAGGGGAAGAAATGAACACATGCACTTACCGCTGAGCGGCACTAATTAACACTCGTTCGCACCGCTGAGGGGTGAAAGTGCAGTTGAGGGGAAGAATTCAACTCACGCACTTACCGCTGAGCGGTATTTTACCGCTTAGCGCCGTTATTTTGGGCTTAGGCCTACTTTTCTATAATTTTTAGAATAATATAAGCTTTAGGACTTCCTAGGGTGATGGACGAGCGCCCGAGAAGATGACGAGAGAAGCTGTGCGAGCACGATTCGAACTCCTCGAGCCTTCCTCGACGAGATAAGACGCAGCGGATATGTAAACGAAGCTCTAGATTGAGAGCTGACTCGAAGGAAACTGAGAGAAACGAAATCAATTGCAGAAAACCCTAAAATCATGAACGAACCCTAGAAAAGAGGGAAAACTCAAAATGAACCGATTAATCGGTTCGAACTCAAGATTGAACAGTGGAAAAGGTTTGGAACAGATCAAGAGTGATTTTAATCGGCTAAAACCAGAGAAAATGATGAAAGATGAAGAAACCCTAACCAAATGTGCAGATGATTTGGTGAAAGTGGAAGAATGATGAAGAAACTAGTGAATCTGATACTTACTGAGGAAAAGAGATGGATCTGTGATGAAGAATGGTTGGTGATGATGAAGAACACTCTCGAGAGAGAAATGCGAATGAGAAATAAGTGAAGAGTGATGTGTTGATGAAGATACGAAGGAGGACGCGTGGCTGCTGAAGGTGTAGGCAGTTTGGAACGCTGATGTGAGGTGACAGCGAAGAATGGTAACGTGAGACAGAAGCACAGTGGAAATTGGAAAATGAAAGTGAGAGAGGTGCTTGGAAGGTGGCCAGAGGGAGTCTTTGGACTCTCTAGCCTATGACTTTCAAGAGAGAATGATTTCTGATTTCAGAAAATTCAATTCTCATCAATCTTAAAAGTGCTAATACAAGAAAGGAGTTGGGTATTTATAGTAACTCATGCTCCTTAAGAGCTAAGCTATGAAAAGGATTCCATCATACCCTCCCTCTTAAAAAAAGATTTGTCCTCAAATCTGGCAATCGCCTTATGAAGAAACTCCACACAATCTTTGGGAGCATGGCCATCTTGGAGTGGCCTTATTCTTTTATATCCACTTTTTCTTCCTCCTGGATCAAACACAAATCTGCAATAAACATCAAATATATTTTCAATTAATATCAATCCAAGAAAGAATTTTTCTTTAAAAACAAGGAAATAAGGACTTCTAATATTTTGTTCTATCACATTTGGAAATTCTAGAAGTCCAAATTCACTTTTGTCTTGATTTGTTTCTTTCTTAAAAGATAAGAATAATTCAAGATTTGAATTGTCATATTTTGAAAAAGTTTGCATAGAATATGAGATCACAATTTGTTTGAAAGAGAAATTAAAAATTGAAAAATAATCAATTATTGGAAAAGAAATAAAGATTTGAAAACCTTCCCTTTTAGGTTCCATGATCTTTGAAAGAATAGTATTTGTCATGAGTAACAATTTCTCCTTTTCTTTCTTCTCTCTTTCTTGCCTTTCTCTCTTTTCTTCTTCTTTTCTCTCTTTTTCTTTTCTCTCTTCTTTTCTTTTATCTTCTTCTCTTTCTTCCTTTTCTTCTTCTCTTCTTCTCTCTTCTTCTCTTCTTAATTCCTCTCTTCTTCTTTCTTCTCTTTTCTCGTTTTCTTCTCTCTCTTTCTTCTCTTCTTCTTTCCTTTCTTCCTTTTCTTTTCTCTTATTCTCTCTTTCTCTTTTCTTATCCTTGATCTCTTTAAGTCTTACCCCAAATTCTAATTCTCTACGAAGAAACCCATGACCATTTAAACTCTCAAGAAATAATTTTCCATCATCAATGCAATCCCTAATTAGTTCCAGGTTTCTTTTAATACTTGAAGGCACAAACTTTCTTCTCATGCAAGCTTTTAAATCATGCCAATCACGTATAGAAGACTTTCTACCTTTCCTAACATGATATTGTCTTTCATCCCACCACTCACTTGCATGCTCTTCTAACTTAGAGAGATATATGCTAAGGACATAATATTCACTCTCTTCATAAAACCAAGGATTTATTTTATCAATTTCTTTTTCCCAAGCTAGGTAGGTATGTTAATGCACCTATGTCTTTACCAAAGGATGGAAGATTCCTAGCTTGTTTAAACATTTCATCAACATTATCTAACCTAGAGGACCTATATGAACTATAAGAAGACATCTTTGTTTTTAAGAGTTTTCTTAATTTAGAGGATTAAAAACTTTCACTTAGACAAGTCCCAGGTAAGAGAAGTGAGCTAAAGAGCTGCTTAAATACCAAGTCTTGCCTTGCCAGAAATGTCTTAGGCTACTAACTAATTACCCCTTAAACTAAAATCACCTTTAGAAACAAAGTACACAACTCAAACAATCACAAACAATTAAGCACAATTAAAAGACTAGACTCTCGGACTCTAATGTGATAAGGCTTCGAGTTTAATCCCTTTTAGCCTAAATCACCCCTAAACGTAAAACACAAAGCAAATCAAAATTAAAGTCTACTCCTATGGTGAGGCTTGTAGCTTTGGCTAATCAAGACACACTCACCTGTCTAGCTATACTAAAATTAAAGCAAGTAAAGTTGCCAAGAGTTTGAAAGAGCACCAAGGACTCTTCCAAAGCACTTGGACTTTATAAAAGGCCTTTTACAATGCAGAATAAACCCAATCAAAAAGCTAACACTAGACTATTACAAACCAGATTACACAAAAACAAATTCAAATAAAACAACCTATGCTACTAGTCTTGTTCTTGAACGTTCTGGGTACGGTTCACTGCTGCAGGGCTTCACTTGATCAAAATATGGCCTTCAACTACCTCTCTCAGCCTAATCAAGAAATTAACTTGTCCAATCCTGCAACACAAATGAATCAAGGCTGCTGTCACTTACACCCTTAGTAAAACTAGTTTGCACAAAAATATAGGGCAGTAAGAACTTCCCTTTCTCTTGGCTGCACAAACTTTCTAGTGAGATTCTGCAGCTGCTCAATTAAACTCCTGGACAATTTGAATTCCAATGAAAACAACTCTGCACAGATAATTCACACCAATTAAGCAGATCATGTAATTCAACAATGAACAATTTAAATCCAAAACAGTTTAAACAGTCAGAAGCAATTAAACTAGATAACTCCCTTTAGTTCAAAGCTTCCACATTAAGTGCTTAGGTTTCTGTTTTCTCAGTAAATTTCTGCTCAAGCTAAACTCTCAAATATCAGTTCTGCACACACCAAAATCAAACCAGATTCTATTAGACACATGCAAATGGTCATTATACCATATTCAAATGGATGTAATTCTAAGCTGAAACCAGATTGATTAACAACCACCCAGTCTAATCAAAATCAGATTAATCCAATACAATGCAGAATAATTCCAATTTAGAATTCAGATTGGCTAATCCTAGTGTACAAAAACTGTCATACCAGATTCAACACTTGGAATTATGCTAATCAAAGACAAGCTATAACAAGAATAGTTCAACCAAAACAAAAGAAATTTAAGGTGAAAGAAACTCCCTTCAGTTCAGATGACTGCTTGTAGCTTGCCTACGTTAAATCTGCTAAGCCAACAATAACACTAGACCAGCACTATCACTTAATGTATGGATGTCCAAACTTGCTAAACCAAATTCAATTTTCAGGAACAGTTAAACCATATGATATCCACATAATATTCAATCAAATATGGTTAACTATTTCTAATCAGGCACAAATATAACACGAAACTACACAACAGAATGAAGAAACTCCCTATTCAGCTTGGTGTAGTTTATGCAGGTAACAAAGCTCCTTTTTCTCCACTGTAGGTATTCTTGTCTTAAATTTCCCACACGTACAAACTGCTTTTGAACAGTGTTAATCAGAACAAAAACTGCACAACTAAATGGTCAGCACATTGCAAGTTCAGAAGTTATTTCAGCACTTAAAACAAAAACACCTCTCAACAATAAATTTGGTTCTTAGATGCAACCACACAAAACTCACAAAATCAGGTCTATCTCTGGAAGTTTAAATCACTCAAAAAAAAAATGAAAGATTTGGAAGGGAGATTCTCCCTTGGCAGTTCAAGGCTTGAGAGTCTTTTAGACCACCACCACCTAAGATGCTACCAAGCACACAAACCTCCTTTCAAATTCCAGAAATCCAGAGTGTACAAGCTTCTCAATCAAGAATGGCTAGGCTAAGGTCAAAATCAGAAACCAGAACAGAACAGGACAGCCACAAGACAATGACAGCACAGCAGATAATGAAACTGACTCAAGATCAACTCTAGATCAGATTATGAAAACAAACAAAGCTCAAATTAGAACAGCTGAACAGATTTTACATGTAATGTAGACAAAACTAAGACAGCCAACAAATGACAAACAAGAAACAAAGCTATTTAAGAAGAAGGCACAAAAACTGAACCTACCAAAGGATCTAGAACAGATTCATAAAACAAGAAACAGAAACAAGTTGCAATATCATCAAAATTTTAAGCTCAAAGCAATTGAGTGAAACTGTTTGATGAAATGCTAATAGAGAACAACAGTTTTCTGGTGCACCAGATTTCAGAAAAGTTAACTGCCCTGGTCTTTCAGCTTTTTATAACTATGTAAATGTTTCTTTTGTCAATTGTTTTACATGTAAACAGAATGACCAAGCTTTTGCTGCAATGATAACTCAATTTCAAATGCACCAATTCCACAAATTTCAGAAAAGGCAAACAACTAGCAACTTGTGAATGAAAAAAATGCCAAAAGTTTGGTGGTTTAAAGAGTGAAAAGGCTTAGGGCAGCTATTAACTCATGGTTTCTTTGCATCATCAATTTCAAATATCTAAAACAAACTTGTTTGTAAAGCAACTGGATGCAGAAACACACTATCTCAAAATTTGATTTAGTCAGCCCCAAATTACTCAAATTAAGCAACTCTTCCACTCAAATTTTGACTTAATGAATCAAATGACCTTTGAACACTTAAATTGAACCAGAAACAGCAACTCAAACTTGAACAAGACACTAAATCAACAATGAAAGATGTTTAGCAATGATCTATGTGCTAAACCAGATTTGAAACAAAATAACTAGACTCAAGCAAAGCAATACAGATCGGCCAACTGCAAATGAGACTCTAATGGAGTTTTCTCAGTGCAACCAAGCTTTGCCAAAGCAATTCATTGCTTATATAGTATGCACATGGTACTAGCTCAATCAATCAGATGCATCTCAATGCTAAATTCAAAACAGATTATACTTCAATCAGCCAGTCAGATCTGAGATTAATGTCACTTTTGCATGCACCCGAGCTCACAATGACTGTATCATAGCTCATATGGTGTACAACCACTGATCATATAATCCAGAATCTCAGGAAAAAAATCAAATACAACTTTGAACACAGAATTTATGACATTTTAAGCAATTATACATAACTGTAAACATGACAGAATATGATTCATCAATGAAAATGACTCAAATGAACAAATGGACCGATTAAAATGAGGAAAAGACTCAAAGAAAAGCTGGCACACACAAATAGACTCAAAAATAATGACTCAAGCACAGGATACACAACCTTATCAGAATTTGGAAACCTAAACACATAAATTGAACAAACGCGAAATCAACACAAGACATTAAATGAAGATAATGAACAATGCGAAAAATTGAAGAATAAACTCAGAATCAAGACAGAGACGCGAATCAAACGCAAGAACAGAAGAAAATCGAACAACTCAAAAATGGAAGAAAACTCAGAACAGAGACGAACCGAGATACTTACCTTCGAAGCGTGTTCGACCTTGCTCTGATACCACTTGATGGACGAGCGCCCGAGAAGATGACGAGAGAAGCTGTGCGAGCACGATTCGAACTCCTCGAGCCTTCCTCGACGAGATAAGACGCAGCGGATATGTAAACGAAGCTCTAGATTGAGAGCTGACTCGAAGGAAACTGAGAGAAACGAAATCAATTGCAGAAAACCCTAAAATCATGAACGAACCCTAGAAAAGAGGGAAAACTCAAAATGAACCGATTAATCGGTTCGAACTCAAGATTGAACAGTGGAAAAGGTTTGGAACAGATCAAGAGTGATTTTAATCGGCTAAAATCAGAGAAAATGATGAAAGATGAAGAAACCCTAACCAAATGTGCAGATGATTTGGTGACAGTGGAAGAATGATGAAGAAACTAGTGAATCTGATACTTACTGAGGAAAAGAGATGGATCTGTGATGAAGAATGGTTGGTGATGATGAAGAACACTCTCGAGAGAGAAATGCGAATGAGAAATAAGTGAAGAGTGATGTGCTGATGAAGATACGAAGGAGGACGCGTGGCTGCTGAAGGTGTAGGCAGTTTGGAACGCTGATGTGAGGTGACAGCGAAGAATGGTAACGTGAGACAGAAGCATAGTGGAAATTGGAAAATGAAAGTGAGAGAGGTGCTTGGAAGGTGGCCAGAGGGAGTCTTTGGACTCTCTAGCCTATGACTTTCAAGAGAGAATGATTTCTGATTTCAGAAAATTCAATTCTCATCAATCTTAAAAGTGCTAATACAAGAAAGGAGTTGGGTATTTATAGTAACTCATGCTCCTTAAGAGCTAAGCTATGAAAAGGATTCCATCATAGGGTTTGTATCTTTGGTAGAGTACACACCTTTCCACCCCTTGGAGGAAGATCTTGGATGCTAAGGCTACCTACTCAACTTTCTAGGGTTCTATCTTTCACTCTTTCATTGTATTTCATCTAGTTTCACCATGAATATGGTGAACTAAACTCTTCTTGTTGTTGGGGAATCAATGTAATCTTTTGAAGCTCTCATATATGGAATTTTGTGTTTAAACATCATATTTATGATACATGCTTTCTTTCATCATTAGTTAGGGTTTTTCTTCTTTGCTCAAAGCATGCATTGTTTAACTCATTCGATGTCATGATTATTGGTTTTTTTTATATGGACACATACAGTAAAATCTAGATCCGGGGAAACTCTCCCAACAGTAGTATAAACCTAGACATAGGAATATGATGGTTGGCTGCCGTTAAGCTTCCGTTCACTAAAATGCATGATTAATTGCTAGGGAGACAAGACATTGTAAACTAGTGATTATGATTAGGCTTTCTTCGCCGAGACATCGGGTTTAAGGTAATTTAGAGAGTGGCATTAACATTGATGAAAAGAATGATGAAGTCCTAAAACATATGAGAGTGGATAAGATGAAATTGATTGCCCCAACAACATACTCATCCACATATTTCAATTCACGTGTTTTGTTTCTTCTTTCCCATTGATCATCACATGTATACATGTTTACTTTTTGTCTTTTGCATTTGAAACTTATAACAATTTGTTCAAAAGTCTTAAATAATCAAGAAATCATATAACTAACTAGGCCGTGAGTCCTTTGGGAGAACGATACTCGGTCTTACCGAGTTTATTACTTGATACGATTCGGTCACACTTGCCGAGGGTTAAACAAGTTTTTGGTGCCGTTTTTCGGTGTTCATAAATTTGTCATCAAGTTTTTGGCGCCGTTGCCGGGGACTCGTGGTTTAACTAGTTTATTTGTGTGATTATTGATTATCTTTGACTTGTTTTTGAATTTTGTATTTTAAATTTCAAATTTTGAATTTCTGTTTTTATTATTCTGTTTTTATTTGTTCTGTTTTTATTTTTCTGTTTTTTATTTTTCTGTTTTCTTATTTTAATTTATCTTCTATCTTTCTATATTTTATCTTCTTATCTCTTATTTTATATCTTCTCTATCTTTTTGTGCTAACAAATTTTTCTAGAAGCAATTCGAACTAGAAGCAAGAAAACCTCGGAACCTCTTCTTAAAACTTATACGAGAGTAGACGGAGGAGAAGAATCTGTACATCTAGAGAACTTTTCCCTCCTCTGGAAGATCTTTTACAAGCTTCACCACAAGGTTCTCACCATAGCACTGAGGAGATGGAGAATAATAATGTTAGACGGACTCTTGCAGATTACACTAATGTAGTTGGCCTTCAACATTTTAACAACATAGCAAGACTGAGGGTCAATGCAGCTAAAATGGAGGTCAAACCGGCGTTAATCTAACTGGTTAAGAGTAATCAATTTAATGGTTTGTGTCACATGAAATCCCATATGAGCACCTCACAACATTTAATGAAATTTGCAATACAGTGAAGATAAATGAGGTGCCTAACGAAGCAATCAAACTTAGCTTGTTTCCTTTCTCATTGGGAGGAAATGCTAAGCTTTTGTTGAACTCTTTTCCAGAAGGGAACTTTACAGAGTGGGAAGCTGTGGTGACAAAGTTTTTGAACAAATACTTCCCACAATCCAAGGTAAACAAAGGGAAGCAAGAGATCTCATCTTTCAGGCAAGGCATGGAGGAATTACTAGGTCATGCATGGGACAGGTACAAAAGCCTATTAAGAAAGACTCACACGCATGGATTTGACGAAGTAGAAGTAGTCCTATTCTTTCTTGGAGGTCTTGGTTCACAAACCAAGTTGATGCTAGACGCCTTAGCTGGAGGCAATATTAAATGGAAGACTCCAGAGGAAGCAACTGAAATAATTGAAAACATGGCTACTAATGACAATGAGCAGAACAGTGAAAGAGGAGATCCTATTCTACAAAAAGGAGTTCTACAGTTGCAATCTAATGATGCCTTGTTAGCTCAGAACAAGATAATAACTCAACAATTGGAGAATCTCACAAAGACACTTGCACAACTGCCAAAAGAGTTAAAGACTGTTGCACAGGTTGAACCACAGATGTGTGACCTATGTGGTGGTGACCATACCAATGGTCAATGCGCCTTTCCAGTGGAAGCTTTAGAGGATGTTAACTTCATGCCCAATCAATTCCCATGCCGTCAGGGGAATTTCAATCAAGGGTGGAAACCACACCCAAGTATTGGTCAAGGACAAAGTGGGAAAGCTGGACAATCAGGGAAATTTAACAAGCAACAACAACAACCAACCTTATGGCAACAAATGTCTACACTTAATGAAAGATCAATAAGGATGGAAGTAACTCTTAAGCAATTCATACAGGCAACTGCATCCACTCAAAAGAGCACTGAAGCTGCTATTAAGAACTTGGAGATGCAAGTGAGTCAAATTACTAAGCAGTTGGAAGAAAGGCCTGACAAAAATTTTGGGGCTAATACTGAGGTTAACCCCAGGGAAGAATGTAAGGTGTTAGTGAGTGTAAATGTTGAAACAGTTGAGTTAGAAACAGAGAAGGAAAAAGAAGAGAGAAAAAAAAGAGAAAAAGAAAAAGAAGAGAGAAAAGAGAAAGAAGAGATAAGAGAGATAAAGAGTGAAGACATTCTTCCTTTTCCAACAGATCATGAGAAACAATTTGACTTTACAAAAATATTCAAGTTGTTGATAGTGATGTACCTTTGAAGGAGATATTACAGCACATTGCAGTTTATACAAAGCCTGAGGAAGAAGTCTCTACAAAGAAAAGACGTAGAGAAGATGAGACAAAGGAGTATAAAGCTATTAAAAAGAAGCCACTCCTTCCAAAAGCAAAAGATACAGGAGGTTTTCTCCATTCCATGCGCTATAGGGAAGAAAAGGATAAAGAAGGCTTTACTTGATTTAGGATCAAGTGTTAACTTGATGCTTTATTCCTTACTTGAGCAGATTGGTGATCTTGATGTGAAGCCTATAATAATGAATTTGTTAATGGTAAATGGATCCTCAAAGAATCCCTATGGTATAGTAGAGGATGTTATAGTTTGTGTAGGCAAACTACAGTTCTTGGTGGACTTTGTGGTGATGGAGATGGAGGATGAGAGGGTACCCATCATTCTTGGAAGACCGTTTATGAAAACGGCCAAAGCCATCATTGATGTGGATGAAGGCACACTGGTGTTCCAAGACCGTGAAGAAAGAGTTGTTGTAGATGTCTTCAAAGAAGAGAGCAGATGCAGGAGGAAGAAGCTAGTCATAAAGCTACATATCAAGATGTACTCATGACTAGCCCTGAAGATGAAAAGCCAAATGTCAAAGGTAAACATTGTTTTTTGTTTCAGGTAAAGGAAGAAGAAAAAAATGGGAAAGGAAGAAAGGTCCATGATGATTGGATGCAAGAACAACTCCAACTTGGTAAACCCGTGAAATTCAAAAACAAGTTGTGGGTTGTGAAAGACTACAAAGAAAATGAGGTGATAGAGATAGAGTCTCCACATTCCAGAAGAGTCAGAAAAGTGACTGGAAGCAGTTGATGAGTTGGTGTGATATGAACATCAACCATGAAGATGGAACATGAGCTTTATTGGGTCAAGCTAGTGACGTTAAAAGAGCGCTTGCTGGGAGGCATCCCAGTGATTTGAGGAAATTTTATTTCTTTTGATTTTATTTTGGTTATGTAAATTCTTATAAACTTGGACATTATTTCTGTAAAAAAAATTTTGGGGTATAACATCTCCCAACAGTAGTATAAACCTAGACATAGGAATATGATGGTTGGTTGCCGTTAAGCTTCCATTCACTATAATGCATGATTAATTGCTAGGGAGACAAGACATTGTAAACTAGTGATTATGATTAGGCTTTCTTCGCCGAGAAATCGGGTTTAAGGTAATTTAGAGAGTGGCATTAACATTGATGAAAAGAATGATGAATTCCTAAAATATATGAGAGTGGATAAGATGAAATTGATTGCCCCAACAACATACTCATCCACATATTTCAATTCACGTATTTTGTTTCTTCTTTCCCATTGATCATCACATGCATACATGTTTACTTTTTGTCTTTTGCATTTGAAACTTATAACAATTTGTTCACAAGTCTTAAATAATCAAGAAATCATATAACTAACTAGGCCGTGAGTCCTTTGGGAGAATGATACTTGGTCTTACCGAGTTTATTACTTGATACGATTCGGTCACACTTGCCGAGGGTTAAACAAGTTTTGGCGCCGTTTTTCGGTGTTCATAAATTTGTCATCAGTTGTGAAAGACTATAAAGAGAATGGAGTTATAGAGATTGAAGCTCCATATTCAAGGAGAGTCAAAAAAGTGGACCGGAAACTGCTGATGAGTTGGTGTGATGAAAGAAAGAGGAACACCAACATTGAAGATGGAACTTGAGCTTATTGGGTCAAGCTAATGACGTTAAAAGAGCGCTTACTGGGAGGCACCCTAGTGATTTGAGAACATTAATTTCTTTGATTTTGCTTATGTAATTTTATAAACTTTAGGACATTTATTTGAGATTTTATGGTATAGCATCTGCTGATGGATGTTATGTGGTTGAGTATCTACTGAAGGATACTACGTTTGTTTACACCTACTGATGGGTATTGGTAAGAAATACTTGCACTTAATGAAGGGTGCTGGAGGATTTTGGGTCAGGCTCGTGACGTTAAACAAGTACTACCTGGGAGGAAACCTAGTTGAATTACTTTATTTTTGTTTGTTTGTTTTGATTCTGCTTTAGATGCATGATAGGGATGGAATGTATGAGTGATGTAAGAACATAAATGCATGAGGTGAGTGAGAGGCATGAGTATAAGACACCTAGGGAAAGCTAGGAAGAAGGAGAGTAGGTGCCACAAATGCCGCTGAGCGCGAATACTGCAGAGTTGAGTGGACTGGTTTGGTTCAATTGGGCTCAGCGGGATTAGGCCCATTAGGGTATTTTTATACCCTAGGGCGCGACTTTGCTTCTATTTTTATACCCTAGGGCGCGGCTTCCCTTCTTCCCCCTTCACAAAACCTCTCTTCCACTCACTTTTGCACCAAGTTTTAATCCAAGTTTGGGGTTTGGTGAGAGCATTGTTGTTGGGGGCTGATTTCTTCACATTCTTATTGCACTTTTCACTCATTTAGCATCTCCACCCAAGTAAGTACAAGCATTTTCCATTCTAGGGTTTTTGAAAGCATGAATTGGTATGAACATGGTTGTCTAAGCATGTTTCTTGAGGGATTTTTATTTTTATGCATGATTAGATGAATTAACTGCTGTTTTGACTGATTAAACTGCTTGATTTGGGTCTGGAACTAGGAAGAATGTATGTAGGTGGAGATTAGGAGCATTTTTGCAAGATTTTGAAATATCTGCAGAATCGTCGCTCAGCGGAAATTTCCCTTGAGCGCGATTCTGGCAGAGTGGTTTTTTATACTTCTTTTGGATGCTGGCTTGTTGTATAGGTTGCGCTGAGGGGTTTTGATTGCCCTCAACGGTGATAGGAATGATCTTAGGGTGTTGTTTGTGGTTTACTAATGCTTAACAATATGTCTTGTGGTTTTGTGAATTGTGTTTGTTGTAGGGATGGCCTCTTCATCGGGCAAGAGAATCAAGACTATAGGATCCAAGAGGAAGGATAAGGAGCCAGAACGCTCCTATGCCAATAAGTTCCTATCCCGCAAGCACGAGCGCTACTTCAAAGTTGTCCAAGATAGGAGGCTACTAATGGAAAGGAAGGCAAGACTGATACCTGACTTTGCTCCACAGTTTGGAGAGCAATTGGAGAACAAGAATTGGGGGAGGCTAGCCACTTACCCTGCACCAACTAACGTAGCAGTGGTGAAAGAATTTTACTCCAACGCAAGAAGGTTGGGTGATCATCCTGCTGAGGATTGTTTGAGCTATGTTAGAGGACACGCCATTCGGTATGACCATGATTCGATTAATAGATTTTTAAATACTAAATGGGCTGGTGAGCAGTGTCAGTTTGCTCTAAATATGGAAGAAGGAGCGGACTTTGGTGATGTTGAAAGTGTGCTATGTGTGCCTGGTGGATGTTAACACTCGGCAAGTGTAAGCGAATCGTATCAAGTAATAATAAATGGTAAGACCAAGTATCATTTCCCAAAGGACTCACGGCCTAAACAGTTATGTGATTTGTTGATTAAATTAGACTTGTGAACGAATTCTTGTAGGCTTAAATGCAAATACTGAAAAATATTCTCAATACCTCACAAACTTGAACCTTTTTCAATACCTCACAAATATTCTCAACTCAACTCAAGTTAAAGAATTTAAAACAGGGTTTTCAAAACATGCATAAGGCTCAAGGTTCAAAGGGTAAAACAAATTGTTTTCTTTTTAATGGACAAAATTTTCTTTGAAGGTTAAAAGAATAAGGGATAACAAAAGATGGCCTTGATCATATGAAACCTTTGAGCAAGTACTTCGATCACAGAAAATTTGGGCAAAATCATTCATGCTTCCAAAGTAATAGCAATTATTTACAACAACTCTGAAGCCCAAAACTGGCATAGGTAAACTCTCAAGTTCCAGAATTCAGAAAAACATCCTGCTCAGTCTCATTCAAGTTTTACCTCAAGCACCTGTTTCATACACTGTGAGTCATCACCTGCATATTATCACATCATGCATCATCCCAACATCAATCCATACACTAGAATCTCACAAAGTAATACTCGTCACAAATTGAATCAAAGCAGAATAATTCATTCAAGCAAAGTTTAGAAAGCTGGGTTACCTCCCAATAAGCGCTTCTTTAACGTCACTAGCTTGACCTAGTCTTCATCATCATAGCATCCATCAGTAGATGCTATCAGTAACATCCATCAGTAGATGTCTAATCACATAGCATCCATGAGTAGATGCTAATATTTCTTATCTTCATTGGTATCCCTCAGTAGACACCAATCTTTCTCATGTTTATCGACATCCATCAGTAGATGCTTAATCACCTAACATCCATCAATAGATGTCTAGTCACCATCCTTATCCATAGTAGCATCCGTTAGTAGATGTTGGCATTCATCATGCTCATCATAACAACATCCATCAGTAGATGTTGTAGAAGCATCTATCAGTAGATGTTGTCATTACTGCCTTCAGAAGCAACATATAACCTAAAAGAATTCAAACACACAAAAAAAAATCAAATGCAAACCACACAACTAAATTAAAAAGAAAAAAAAATAAAAAAATAAAACAAAATAAAAGATAAAAAAATTCAGAGACTGGGTTGCCTCCCAGCAAGCACTTCTTTAACGTCACTAGCTTGACACCATTAAGCTCAATCTGGATCACCCAATTCCAACTTTAATCTTGGTGTTCTCCTTTCTGTCTCCACACCAACTTATCTTGAGCAGCTTCCTCTTTGTAGGCTTCACTTCAAGACCACCAATCTTTTCAAGTACAGATAAGGGCATCAAGTTGATACTGGACCCTAAATCAATTAAGGCTTTCCCTCTTTCATGACTCCCAATAGTGCAGGGGATATTGAAACTTCCCGGATCTTTAGCTTTTGGAGGAAGTGCCTTCTACAAGATCACACTGCAATTGCTCTGTACCTCAATTGTTTCTTCCTCTTGACTTTTTCTCTTTTTGTTGAATTTCTTCAGGAAGTTAACATAACCGGGTACCTGTTGCAATGTCTTAGTCACAGGAATTTTAATCTCCAATTCCTCGAAGATTTCCATGGATTGCTCAAACTGTCTTTCCTTCTCTTCCTTAGAATAATTATTTGGGTAAGGAAGAGGTTTTTCATATAATTCTTTCTTTTTTTCCTTATCCTCTTCCTCTCTTTTTTTCTTTTCTTCCCTATCTTTTTCCTTTTCTTTTCTCTCACTCTCTTCTTGTTCGTTCTCTATATCTTTCTCTTTTTCACTCAAACTTTCTTTTTCTTTTCTCTCTATTTTTCTCTCATCTTCTTCCTCTTCTTCCCTCTCCTTTTCTTTTCTCTCACTCTCTTCTTTTTCTTTCTTTTCCTCTACATCCTTCTCTTTTTTTCTCAAACTTTCTTCTTTTATCTCTATTTTTCTCTCATCTAAAAACTTGCCACTCTGAGTGATAATGGTGTTGCACTCCTCTTTAGGGCTAACTTCCCTATTGCCCCCAAAATCATCCAGCTTCTGAATTATGAACCTACAATGCGCCTCCATCCTTATGCATGTTGCTTGAGTGTTATTACGATGAGACTCAGACATCTGTATGAACTTTTGAAGCGTGTCATCCATATTAGCCCATCCTTCTAATATAAAGGGTTGTTGCTGCCATTGTTGTTGTGGCAGCCTATCAAATTGTTCGGCAGCTTGAGTGCTTTTGTGATGAGAATCAGACATCTGCATTAACTGTTGAAGTGTGTCATCTATCTTAGCCCATCTTTTTGATACTGAGGGTTGTTGCTGCCATTGTTGTTGTGGTTCTCTATAAAATTTTCCAGCAGCATGCCCAAATTGACTTTGATCCATGCTTGAGTGAGGTTCCCACCAGTGGTTGAAATTGCCTTGGTGGAATTGAGTGCCCATATAATTAACTTGTCTGAATTGCATCCAGTAAGCATTAGACACAAAACCCTAAAAAATATTGTTAACACAAAAACAAAAATAAAAATAAAAATAAAAGATATGAAAATAAAATAAAATAGAATAAAATCAAATAAAATAAAATCAAATCAAATAAAATAAAGTAAAATAAAATAAAGCCAAAATTAGTTAAGAATCACACAAATAAAATAGTTTAAACCGTGAGTCCCTATGAACGGCGCCAAAAAATTGTTAACAATATTTTTGATTTCCAGAAACGAGACCAAAAACTTGTTGATGGATCGACAAGTGTACCGAATCGCACAAGTAATATAAAATGGTAAGACCAAGTATCGTATCCCTGAAGACTCTCGGCACTAAACAGTTGTGATAACTCAATTAATTAAGATTTAAATAAAACGAGATTGTTGGTTTCAAATGCAAAAACAAAAAGTTAAATATGAATGCAAATTAATCAATAGTAGAGTAACACAAAGATGGACGAATGTTGTTTAATATGAGATGAATATGTTGTTGGGGTTAGATTTCACCAAGTTCCCTCTCATGTATATAAGAATTCCTCTTCATGCATCAATGTTAACGTCACTCACTAAATTACTTAGAACCCGATCCCTCGACGAACTAAGCCTGCCTTAATTCCTAGTTCGTGCAATTCCTAGCGTTCCTAGAAAATTAACACTACAAAAAAGAAGGGCATTACCGAAGGCCACAAGCCCTCGGAAAACAGCCCAAAACCGTCGGTAGAAGGCATTTACAGACGGCTTATCGACGGCCAAAAAGCCCTCGGTAATTTCCTTGTCGCTAACATTTACCGAGGGCTTTCGCCCTTCGGTAATTTCCGAAGGGTAGAAGCCTTCGTTAATTACCGAAGGGCAGAAGCCTTCGGTAATTTTCGAAGGACAAAAGCCTTCGGTAATTTCCGAAGGGTATAAGCCTTCGGTAATTTCCGAAGGGCAAAAGCCTTCGGTAATTTCCGAAGGGCAAAAGCCTTCGGTAATCAGCGAACGTGAGTATTTACCGAAGGGAAAAAGCCTTCGGTAAGTTCGAGGGAGATGTCAAAGACATTTGTATTTATTATGAAACCAACAACAGACCTGCATAGCAATTTTCATACACAAACAGACCTGCATAACAGTTTTCAAGCACATACAGACCTGCATAATGTGCATCTCCAAGATGCAATCATATGATCAATATCCATACAACATCCATTAATCCATAGAACATCCATTAATGCATAGAACATGTATTTATATTAATAACATATAAGAATGTAACATAATGATGTTCTAACATCCAAATCATCGAACTGATCTAACATCCAAATGATGTAAACTCCAAATGTTGTAATATCCAATTGTTTCTATAACAATTAACAAAATGAATTCAATACTGTACATAGTTATCATCAGAATGATCTTCATCATCCTACTCCGGTATAGATGGTTGGACTGCTGTGGGTTGGACTGATGAGGGTTGGACTGATGTGGGCTGCTGAGGGACAGCGGGTGACGAGGAGGGTTGTGGCTGGGTTGGAGGGATATTTAATTCATCCTGTGAAGTACCAGGCAACACTCTCATGACCAGGGCCTTAAAGTTTGTAAACTCTGCTCTCAAATCAGTGATTTCCTGGTCACGTTGCTGCAGTGCCTGCGTGAGGCGGACAACGACCTCGTCAGGAGTAGTGGTGAAAGAAGAAGGTTGGTGCTTCAGAGTACCTCCTCTAGATGCTGTATAGTTTGCAGCAAGTTGTCCTGCACCGTACACTCGTCCCTTTTTCTTCCCACCAACGATGTCGATCCAGCACTTTGTCCTACGGATGTCATCTTCTGCATTACTGGCATCATCCGGTGTAGGAGCTGACTCATGTTCAGATCTAACCTGTGAAAGTCTCGTAGAAAATTCTTCCTGTTGAAACATTGAAAGCAATGTTAGGGAATGATAGAATAACATAAATGAAAAATTAGTAATAGTAATAGTGTTATTTGCTTACATGAGTCTTCCGAGATCTTTCATCAACGAATTGATTAGTGCCCTTCCTTACATGAGTCTGTGCAAAGACCTCATCAACATGGACCGCCCGTCCCAGAGCTTGTGCCTGTAACATAATTTAGAATTAGAAGTGTACATATGAAATAGAAAATACATAACTTATATATGAAAGAAAAAGTTATGTAATGAAATTATACCATACGAATGGCATGCTCATGAATGGTGATCGACCCACCAGTATGCAGGGTCCCACCCCTTTCAGATGCTCTGTTCCTCTGGGCTTTGGCACACTTATTGCGAAACTCTACTGTATTCCAATGAGCCAGTAAAGAGTTCCAAATTTGTTCACCCAGCCAGTAAGGGCGCTGTCCTGCATTGCGGGCATCCCTAAACATCTCTGACAGCCGATGAGATGCTTTCATGTGGAAATTTCTGTGTATCTGACTTTCATTTTCAGGTTTCCACTGCACCTTCATCTGTAACATTAAAGAGAACAAACATTGATTACAGAACATACTAAAATAAGAAGGACAATTATAAAAGTATTGTTCACCTGAAAGCGCTCCTAGAATGGCTTTTTGTCGTCATCAGGTATTGCTCCCCAAGTAGGCCATGGACTTAAAAACTGTTGCTTAATTGAACGTGTGATGGCCTGGGAAGCAACCCTAGATGGAATAAACCTGCATAATAAAAGTCATTTGAATTACAATAGGGTTTAAACATCAAATTATATCAAGAGATTAAAAACTTACCCTTTACCATACGGCTCAATCCATGGTCGATCATGGAGGGGCGGGTCAAGACCTTCACCATCACCACTTGAATCTGGATCAGCAGATGGTGTGACAGTCTCAGAAGACGGTATAACAGTAGGGTCAGGGAGAGGAGTGGGGGTAATAACCACAGGGGGAGGAGTGGGGGTTATAATCACAGGAGGAGGAAGAGGGTCTGTTGCAGGGGTAGTAGAAGGGTGTACTGTAGGGGTAGAATAAGGGTGAATTGCAGAGGTAGGAGTAGGGTCTACTATAGGGGTAGGAGGCTGTATTGTAGGGGTAGGAGGAGGCCCCACAGATGATGTACTGCCGGCAGCAGTGGTAGGTAGTCTAGCAGGCACCCTAAGTACATACTTTGGTGCCTACCGTTGCCTCTTTCTAGGCCTTGCTACCCCCTTTCCTTTATCAGGACGTTCTGAACCTTGTCCTGTCATTACTGCATTGAAATGGTTACAAATGAAGCGAAAAAATAGAAATGAATAACGAAGGATCAATGGTTTTTAAAGTCAATGTATAAATAATTGCATACAACTTTTAAGATGGTATTTTAGATAACTCTATTCAAATGATAGTTCAATTTGCTACAATAGATGTCCAACATTCAATCGTCGTCATCATGATCTTCATCTTCATCTTCATCTTCATCTTCTTCTTCTTCATCATTGTCATTATCATCATCTTCTTCTTCTTCTTCGTCATCGTCATCATCATCACCATCATCTTCTTCTTCTTCTTCTTCTTCTTCTTCTTCCTCTTCTTCTTGTTCTTCATCACCTTGTATTGTTGCTTCTAATTTATCTCCATCACCATCAGGGTCGACCAATGCGGTGATACGTTCAATTTCAATAATTTCTTGTGGTTGTGACATTTGGTCAAGTTGGTAGGCAACATCTTCCTCAACCTCATTTGAGTCAATGCGACCTCTAGGCTTGGTTTGTATTGCTACGACCCAACCACGCTTGTCAATATTGCGGAATGGTGGATATGGCACATAATAAACCTGTCTGACATTAGTTGGTAGAATGAAAGGATCAAACGGTCCATATCTTAATCTCTGGTTGAGTTCGACAATATTAAAGCGTGGATCGACTCTAGTACCAGCTCTAGAAGGATCAAACCATTCACAATAAAAAAGTACTACTCTGTTTGGAGAAGTACTGTTGTTGTACTCTAACTCATATATTTTATGAATGATGCCGTAGAAATCATCATAACAACCCTCTGTTAGGCCCTTCACATACACACCACAATTTGATGTTTTCTTTCCTTTAGACCATTCATGTGTATGGAATTTGTAACCATTGGTGAAGTAAGTGTGCCATTCTTTGACACATCTCATTGGCCAATTCGAGAGATGTCTTAACTCTTGAACCGTGGGAGTTAATGCCTGATTAAAAACCTACAAAGGTACTAACAAAGTTAATAAAAGCAAGAGTCAAATTAACCTTGCTCTAAATGTAGGAAAAAGTACGGACCTGATTTCTAAACCAATGGGGAAACTCTGAGTGTATTCTAGCATAAGTATTTCCTTCTACGACTTGCTCAGCCACAACAAATGAGCTGGTACAAATGAAATTCATTAGTGTATAATAATTGTACCGTTTGAAAGATAAGAGATGGATGATGACATACTCAAGGTACGACTTTACTTCACTGCAATTGATTAAGACATGGACATGAGCAGAGTTGAATTCAGCATCAGTTAACCAATGAGTGAATTCTTTCCCTGCGTGACGGCCTGATTGTTGGAAAACTGATAATGCACCTTCACGTGGTTCAACTTGCCATTGCATTTCATTTCTGACATGAGTGGGGGACAACATGAAGTTTTTGAAATAATGTAAACAAAAATACGTTGTCTCTCTGTGCAAGTAAGCTGCACAAATTGAGCCTTCTACTCTAGCTTTATTTTTAACTGAACGTTTAGATTCTCCCATAAACCTTTCAAATGGATACATCCACCTGTATTGCACAGGTCCCCCAAGCCAAGCTTCATATGCAAGATGAATTGGAATATGCTCCATTGAATCAAAGAATCCAGGAGGGAATATTCTTTCTAATTTGCAGAGAATAATTGAGATATTTTCATCCATCTTTTTAAGGGAATTCTCCTTTAGTGTCGTGCAACACAAATCTTTAAAGAAGTTACTGATTTTTATCAGTGGATTTAACACGTGCATTGGCAAACAACTGAACGCAAGAGGGATGAAAGTCTCCATGAATACATGACAATCATGACTCTTCAACCCTTGAATAGTACCGTTTTGAACATTGGCACATTTGGACAAGTTAGAAGCATATCCATCTGGCATTCTAAGCTCCTTGATCCATCCACACACTATTCTTGCCTCGTCTTTTGACATGGTGTAATTTGCTTTTGGTTTAAATAATCGGCCGTTACCTTGCGCCTTCAACTCTAAGTCTTTTCGTCCACAATACAAAGGTAAATCTTTTCTTGCTTTCTCATTATCTTTTGTCTTACCTATAACATTCATAACTGTGTTCAAGACATTGTCAAAGAAATTTTTTTCGGTGTGCATGACATCGAGGTTGTGTCTTAGCAAGTTGTCTTTCCAATAGGGGAGTTCCCAGAATATGCTTCTTTTAGTCCAATTATGCCATTCTCCAAACCCTTCTATCCTATTCTGACCAGATTCAGTGACTTTTGGATAGTCTTTCACTCTTCTCCAAACGTGTGATCCAGTCAACTTCCGCGGGGGCATATCCGTTTCAACTTGCCCTTTGCGAAATGCCTTTTTGTTTCTTCTAAAGGGGTGATCAATGGGCAAGAACCGTCGATGGCAGTCAAACTAACTACTTTTTCGACCATAACTCAATTGGAATGACTTTGTATGTTCCATGCAATGTGGACAAGCTAATCGACCATGCGTGCTCCAACCAGATAACATGCCATACGCTGGGAAGTCATTAATAGTCCACATCAAGGCTGCCCTCATAAGGAAATTTTGCTTCCTTGAAACGTCATACGTCCAAACACCATTCCATAACTTCTTCAAATCATCAATCAAAGGCTCCAAATAAACATCAATCAATGATTTGGGATTAGATGGACCTGGTATTATACACGATAAAAACATGTAAGGCTTTGTCATACACATCTCAAGTGGTAGATTGTATGGGGTAACTATCACGGGCCAGCATGAATATGGTGATGCAGACGCCTGAATGTACGGGGTAAACCCATCAGAGCATAGACCAAGTCTAACGTTACGTGTTCACTAGCAAAGGATGGATGTTTACGATTGAAGTGCTTCCAAGCTTCACCATCAGAAGGATGATGCAAAAATCCTTCAGTTTTGTTACCATCATGCCATGTCATGTGTTCTGATGTTTGCATTGAAGTAAACAATCTTTGTAATCTTGGAATTATAGGCAAGTAGAACATGGACTTTAAGGGAATTGGTTTTTTTTGCCTCCGTCCAGCATGCATTGTATGATATCGAGGTGAGCCACAAAACTTGCATTTAACCAACAACCCATCATTTTTGCCACTGTCATTGTCATAGAATAACATACATCCATTAACACAACAATCAATCTTTTTGACATCCAATCCCAACCTTGAAACACATTTTTTGGCTTGGTAATAATTCTTCGGCATAAAATTGTTTGGTGGTGTCAAATCTAACATCAATTTTGTATAGAAGTCCACTGCTTGAATGGGAAAGTTCCAATTAGATTTGCCAGCCATGAGTCTAATGCACACTGACAATTTTGACTCAGATGAACCTTCAAATACAGGTAGATTTGCCTCTGTAAGTAAATTGTAAAACCTCTGCGTCGTTTCATTTGGAGGCTCTTCATCATGACTATCGTCTGCTTGTTCAGCATGGTGACGAAGAGCATTGTCGACCATCTCTTGCATATAGGCAAATTGATCTATCTCAGATGTATGTACAATAGTATTCGAACCTGATGCAAGCCGTTTTTCAGCTGCAGTGGAGGTCGAAGGAATTTCTTCACCATGAAATGTCCAAACCGTGTAATTAGGCATGAACCCTTTTTGGTAAAGGTGAAGTTTGACGACTTCATCTTTCAAAATCCTTGTACATTCGCACTTGATGCATGGACATCGAATCCCTCCATCAAGGGCATAATATTGATATCGTTGGGCCGTCTCCACGAACTCTTCAACTCCGATGACAAAAGATTCCTTCAAACCTCTCCTTCCACTATAATAACGGTCGTACATCCATCCACGATGGTTGGGAAAATGGGCCATGTTCTGTGACAAGCCAAACAAATAAAAACTTAGCCAAAATAGCAACACTCCATGTGACATAAGTAATAAACCTATTACTACTCAAGTCGAACATGGAAGGCAATTTGAACACTATTGTCATAGGCATTCAATAAGGGCATGCAAAGACAAGTCCTCAGTATTGAAATGCCTTAGACATACTAAGGGGTTGTGTATTAAAGTTGGAGGAGACAACTTATTACTACTGAAGTTCTCTTGTCTAGAGTACTTCCAAATATTTTGTAGGTTATAAGTGTTTAGTGTATTTTTACCCTTCTCATTGGTTTGAGAATGTGTGTAGTACCATAGGTTTTTAAATGAGTACTTAACTTAATCAAGTTATAGCCTAATAAATGAAAGACAATGTAAATGAACATACCATATAGACATCAACATAATTTAGGCAATCAAATATCTATAAAAGCATGGATATATACTATAATTTGTGGTTTATGGAATTCTTTGCTTTTCAATTGTTTACTAGGTCCATTTCACTACTCTACACATGTTAGGATGTTCACATTAGTTAAAATAAGGTTACATTAGGCATAATTTTAGGTTTAAGTAACCTAATTTTGAGATTTATGTTGTTTTTGTACTGTGAGTTTGTAATTAGCTACGTTTTACCATTCTAAACTTTTTAGGACAGCTTCTTATAAGTTTCTTAGGCTAGTTTAGTGCAGTTTGCAAATTCTAACCATTCTAGTGCATTTTTAGTAGTCATTTTGAAGAAGAAAAAGTTGTATTGGGTGTCTATTTTCGTGCAGCAGGGATTTTGTGGTATTTCGCAGTTTTAACAAGTCCTAATTGTTGTTTTAAACTTGTTACAACATTCAAATTGAAGCCAGATTCATCTATGTGCAATTTGCATATTCAAACCTAATTTTTTAGTGAAATTGGGAACTAAAAGGGTGAATCTGCTATACAGTTTCGTTTTGAACCCAATTAGAGTTCAAACAAGTTTAAATTGATGTGTTCAAGTTGCTGAAAGTATTATCAAAGAGTCAGAATCACTTATGCACGAATTCACTTTTAGAACCACCAATCTTGGATCAATTTTTTGGTGTAGAGTTGAAAAAATTTAAGTGCTGTTTTGATGAAGTTGGTATAAAGTTCCATTTTGCTTGGAGAAAAACATGTTTTAGTTTTTCTTGCTTTCTTCATCTGTTGAAGAACCTTTCTTAGAATCAATTTGAGTGCCTACTTCTATTCTACACCTATTTCTATTAGTTTTAAGCTTGTTGGCATGTTAAAATTGACCAATTCAAGTCAGATTTTGGTGTTGTCCTTGTACATTTCTGGTCCAGTGTTTGATCTGCTTTGGTGCTAATTTATGTGTACAATAGTGGTGTTCTCAAGACTTTGAGGTGCAGTCCAGTTTTAGAAACATTTTCCAACTAAGGTGGCATCTTAGGAAGTGGACAAGGAGCAGAATTTGTCAATTCAAAGGGGCTGTCCAGCAAGGAAAAATGATGAAATTGGCAACTCCGATAGCCAAATTTTGAGTTCTAAATTGTTTCTATAGTTAGGTTTGTTCATTAAATTTCATTCCATTAATTTAATAATCCAGAATTGAATTTGGGCAAACAAAATAATCAAACAATAGCTGGAAAGGGATTCAAAGGCCTTTCTTTACATGTTTGGGGTGAAGGATAAATCCAACATAGTGCTAGTTGAAGACCCTATTAGTCAAGAGAAGAGGTTGTTAGAGAGAAGGAAGAATGCTAAGATGGAGAAAGCTGCAAAATCAATCTCAGAAATCAGCTTGGAAGTAGATAGGCTTGCAGGGAAAAAATAGTGTTGTGGTTGCTAATGATCAGTGATTGGATTTGGTTAGGTATCAACATTTGAGTGAATTATCAACAAAGGTGGAAGATTTGCACAAACAGATGTGCTTAATCTGATTGAGTTATTGCTGAATCAATTGCTTAAACTAGATGGTATAATGGTTGCAGAGGTAAAAGGAATAAGGACACTAAACTTGATGATGTTAATTTTGCAGCAAGACTGCCAAGAATGGAAGCCATTGCGCAGGGCCTTTGGGGCAATGTTTGACTATAGCAACCCTCCAAGTGGTGAAATCTACTTGAGATTCCAGGTCAGTGGCAGTACAGGGATTTATTGGGTTCAGTCGAGGAATGCTATCTCTAGTGATTGGACGGCCGGAGCAACATATGACACCATGGTGCGGCTTAATTAGGAACAAAAAACCACTTCAAGATTCCAGGAACAGATTCGAATTCGATAGGCTCTAGTATTCAATTTGTTTCTGTTTAGTTACTGTCATCAATAGGAATGTTTGTGTGTACTGTTGTATGTGTCTCTGTTCTTGGGGACTAAAATAATGGGAATTCATGTACTTTTCCATCTTAGATAACATGAATTTGGATAAAATAAATGTATCATCTCCTTTCTCCTTTATTGGTATCTCATATCTGATCTTTAATTTTCTCTGTTATCTCTTTTTTATTTTGCTCAATTACCAAGAGAAATGAAACAGGCGAGATTAGAATGGAAAAGTAGAAACTCTACTCTTCTTTTGTTGATAAAACTAATTTGTATTAGTAAACAAGGCATAGTAGGAGGCTTACGTTCCATAATGGCTGCTCATAGTGGAAGATTTCACTCACACTCATACATTATAATTTGTTCTTACATGTGATTTCCAACACTTTTTTCTAACCATTATGGGATCACTCAAAGTATGACAAAAAGGTAATGAATTTGGAAATGAAACTTACTTTAGCATGTCAAGAAGAAGATGGAATTTTCTAAGAGTAGCTACTAAAACACAACTTACAAAAACATTGATTCAGTTTAGCCATTACCTTGAGAACTCTTTTGGTTGTATGTAAACATAAAGAGAACTCTTTTTTCTTTACTGACTTCTTTAATCTATATAGTGTATAACTATATCATGATTTTATATATAAATTAGGTATGTCTTATGATTTGGATTATGTATAACTATATTGTCTTACTCAATTCAAAGGGGCTGTCCAGCAAGCAAAAATGTCAAAATTGGCAACTCCTATAGTCAATTTTTGAGTTCCAGGTTCTTTTCGTAGTTTGAGTTTCTAATTAGTTGGGTTCTAGGTTCTAAGTCTAAAAACTCTTACATATTTGACAATCAAATTCAAACAATTCAAAACAAAGTTTGACAAAACTCAATGTATACAGTATCATAAACTCCATTCAACATAACTTAACATTGAAAGTGGACATTCACAACATTTTATAACAACATCAAATTCATGAAACAAGAATGAAAATAACATATCACATATAATCATGCAATTTCAGTTTAGGTGACCATACCTTCGCCTTTGTTATCCTTTCCTGATCAAGTCTTCTTTGTAGACTCTCTTCCTCCCCTTCTGGCCACAATTGCTTTAAAAACTCACCTAAGACATCAAATAGAAGTGTATTTAAGGTTATTCATTAGATTTTGTTCCATTAATTTAATAACCATAGCAACAGTTTAAGCATTACCTAATAGTATCCAAAAAGGAATAACAATAACCAACTAAAACATCACCAAACAAATTTATCATACTGCACCAGAATTCAACAAACCAAATTCTTTGAATTTTGACAACTTTTGGCCAAAGAAATTAATCAAACAATAGGTTCCAAAAAAATTATGCACTAGAGAAAGTCCCTAGTTGGGTGGTTTGATACTAAAACACGTATGGAAGAGATTTAAACACACAGCTCAATGTTTAAGCAACTTTGTTTGATGATTTTATTTGTGTTTAAACTCTAAAATGAGTTATAAACAGCTTGCAGCTCAAAATCACTACTCCACTTCCATTTTAACTCAAAAAGTGATGGTTTAGAAAGAAAATCTTCATATAAACCAAACTATGACCCAATGAGGTGCATAAGACTTTACTTTTAATTCTTTCTTCCTTTTTTAAACTTTTCTAAAGTGTGAACAATTAAAAATCAGAATCAATTATCAGTTAGCCAAAGAATGTGTTGAAACAGATTTCTTTGGTGCAGAGAGAGTAACTGAAGCTCTTCTTCCTCTGCTCCAACTCTCCACTTCACTAAGGATTGTCACATTCTTTCTTTGAGAATGAAGAAAGCATCAATTAATCTCTGCCAAAGCAATGAAACCAGACAAGTTGTTATCACTTCTCTTCCTCTGGTTGCATAGATTTTTACTTATGAATACATATGTCTAGTTTCACTAAATCGAAATAAGAAAACAAAGTCCTGTAGACTAGTTGCCTTTCAATATATATATATATATATAATTGAAGCTTTCAATTCAGAGTATCATATTCAGCCTATAGAGTTGGCATATTCAGCCTTATAGAAGTGTATATATTTGTAATTAGGCATTTGGCATATTCAGCCCTATAGAGTTGGCATATTCAGCCTTATAGAGTTGGCATATACAGCCTATAGAGTTGGCATATTCAGCCTTATAGAAGCTAATTAGATGTTATAGTAACAAGGGAAATTACATGAATATCTGAGGTCAAAATTGCAGTGTCTTGGACAAAAAAAAATTAGGAAATTACACTTAAATGAATGGATTTTAATACCTCACCAGTATGTGTCCATCTATCACTCTGATAATCCTGAAAAATTACACTATCAATGTATTTCAATCAAATTTCTGCTATTCTAGTCCTAGAGGCAACAACAATATGCTGAATCGCCCATGTGAAGATGGGGCTGCAGCTTGACGCAAAGGTGATCAAAATTCGTTTATCATAACTAAGTGGGGCATCATCATAAGAGTGAATATTTCTCATGTACGGCGCTGCTACACGATGATAAGTGCAACTGGCTGTAGCAAAATAGGAAAATATAAAAATTGTTGTCCCATTCTCAGACTCGTGTTCTTGTTTCGTCAGGCCATCTTAAATCATTTTTCTTGTTCAACTATATTGATGAAATCTTGCTCAGGTCGTCTGATTTAAATAAACATATGCTTAGCCCATTTCCTATTCAATAAAGTTCTTTTCTTTAAGATATATACATATATACTATGTGAGAATAAAACGTGAAAAAGGTTAGTGTTCAAAAACTTTCTCAAACAAATTAAATTTGATTTTACTAATTCAGTCATCAAACATGGAGAGGGAAATATTCTCAAGGTAAGAAACTATGATAGAAAAGTGTGTCAACTATATGTCTACATCTAAGTCAGTTCCATCTTCAAGCAGTTAGCAACTATCGAAGCGAGAAGTGATATCTGAGAACACATCTTCTCCACAAGGAATTGTGAGACCACCAGTTGGATGCTCATAACCAAATTCATCCTCAGCTTGACTCAACAGATGTTGAAATGAAGGTTGGTTCAAGTATGACTCAACAGACACTGATATAGAGTTACCTAAAATGATAAGCAATTTTTGAATTGAGTTTGAATCAACTTGATTTATGTTTATTTGCTTTATTAATATGATCTAGAGCATTTCATAGGTTACATTTCACTGCCTACTTCGTTTTTAAACTTTACTTAATTGCCTATTCAATCTTTGGCCATCCAAGTTGTCAATTTCAAGTCTAAAATTTTCTGTTGTCCATAACCAATTATGGTGCAGTTTTTTCTCTGCTTTGGTGCTAATTTCCTGTGATTTTTTAATACTGTGAAGACTTTGTGGTTCAATCCAGTAGCTTCAATGTTACCAAAAGAGTGTTTCTCAATCTCTTTTGAAGTAGCATCAAAATAAGTTTAAACTTTGAATCATCTACGTATATTAGAGGTTGTTTGTACTTTACTATTGTATATCACATAACCTTTTAATTGTAATCTTTCTTTCTTTGTTGTTTTGTGTACTTGTGTTTACATACATACAGGTTCTGGTCTAGTGAGAAGAAAACTAGGCTCTACATATCACTAATGTAGGACACTGATTGAAAGAGAAAGAAAGATTGACCAAGTGCTGAAAAATCCATTTTGCCTAAAAGGAAAGAATTTTATTCATTTTATAACACTCTTGATTCTGAAATACTTTACAATCTCAGTACATGAGGAAAGAATGGATAAGATTAACAGAATCAGGGTCATGGCCACATCATCTCCATTTAACAAGCTTCTGATGGTTCAATGTTTAAAGCAGAAGGGTAATGTGGTGCCAATCACAGGTGATGCCACAAATGACGCACCTGCTCTAAAACATGTAGATATTGGACTTCACCTACTCAATCTTCACCGGTTGCTTTTATTTTCCCTAAACTACGGCTAAGGTTGTTTGAACCTTGTCACTGGCAGGCCAATGCCTTGCCCCTCATTTCAATTACAAAATAAAAAACTTTCTCGAACAAACAACATCACACAGTGCTGCCACAAGAACATCAAACAGATTGAAGAACAATTAAACTCAGAACGAATTTTTAAACGCACAACTTACCTCAACCAAGATAGCCCTAGACGATGGCAACCTTTGTAGAGCACGACAGCGACAGAAGCCCACAGTGGCCCCTCCAAGTCCGTCGACCAAGTTCCTTTAACTTCAGAGCACACCGTGGTGAGGTCGCCAGAACACCGTCGTCAAGTCGCAACACCAACCACCACCCTCGACCAGCCCCCTCAGAACAATTAATTTCGTCAACCACCACCCTCCTTACCGTCACTATCCTAATGTCGACACACCAATTGCAGCAACAAAGGGGTTAAACTGCAGTTCTGAAGTGAGAGAGAAAAATTTGGGGGAGAGGTTCTGCGAAAACAAAAATTGGGAGAATAGAGAGGGAAATCCCAAATTTTCATTTCATTAGGTCGATCAATATACCGACGGCCTATGGAGCCTTCGGTAAACTTAAAAAGCCTTCGGTAATCAACCACTTACATGGCCGTCGGTACATCCTTCGGTAAGTCAACTTTACCGAAGGCCACAGAGGCCGTCGGTATTATTCCTTTGGAAAATAACACTTTTCCTGTAGTGTAAGTCTGAAGATCAAGAGCTTAAGACGACCAAGTACTCATACCCTCATCCTTGAGAAATATTACCCTTGGGAGAATTCAACTAGAACCTGAATTGTAAGGAACCTCCCGGCACTCATGCAATTCATAAATCATGCTACTAAATGAGTTAAATAGAGCAAACATTGAAACATATGAATTCCCTAACAATTAATGAATAAAGCAAATAAATTAAGAATCAATTCAAACTAGATGAACTAGACAATGTTACATCATTCCCCAACAACAAATAGAGTTTAGTTCCCCATAGACATAGAGAAACTAGATGAACAATGGAAAAGCATGAGATAGTAAAACCCTAAAAGTAGAAGAGGAAGCTCCCGCCTCCAGATCTGCCTTCAGAGGGTAGAAGAGTGTGTTGTTGTGTTGCTCCACTCAGAGATGCAAAACTTAGAGCGCCTGGGTCCTTTAAATAGAGTCAGAAAAGAGTAGAATTAGGGCCCAGTCCAAAAGAGTCGAAACAAAGCAAGAACTGGGCCTCACCCATGAAACACGACGCTCAGACGCCCCTATTTAAGGCGCCCGGGCGGTGGACGTCGATTTCCGTAGGGCTTGAGCCTCCAATTTGGACGCCCAAGCTTCGGGGTCCGACACCCGGGCGGCCTAGGAGGGCGTCCGGGCGGCAGACGTCGATTTTCTGCGCCTGAGCTTTTCTGCAGGGCGCCCAAGCTTCGTACTATCCTTCCTTCAGGTGCTTTTCCAGGCTTTTCTGAGCTCTAACTCCTTAGCACTTCATCTTTGCTTCCTATATTAACTCATTTTCTATCAAAACAAAGGGAATTAATCATAAAATCATCAAATTCAACCTCAACTCTCTTATTCACAAAACTAAAGAAAAAACATGAGTTAAAGCAAGTTTCTAAGTCAAAAGGGGTGCATTTAGTATCAAAATTACATCACAAATAACAGGATTTTAAATCGTTATCAATAATCAAGAATTAATTCAATACATGAGAGTTTCAAAGGATTAAATCGTTTCCCCAGCAACAATGAAGGTTTAGTTCACCATAGTCATGGTGAAACTAGATGAAAATAATGAAAAGAATGAAAGATAGAACCCTAAAAGTTGAAGATCGGAGCTTTCGCATCCAAAATCCGCCTCCAAGGGGTGGAAAGAGTGTGATTTCGCCTCTTTCTGTTCAAAGATATCAACCCTAGGTCGACTAAACCCTTATATAGTTTATTAAAATTACAGAAAATTGGCCCAAGCCCAAGTTAACGACGCTCAGCGGTGAACTGGCGCTGAGTGGTGAGTGCGGCACTAAGAATTAGCCCTCAGCAATGATGCTTAAGCGCGAGAAAGTGTACTCAACAAGCAAGCTTGGCGCTCAGCGGTTGATGAGTGCATATTTATGCCCACATTTATGCCTTAAAGTTTAAATTTTTGATGGGATAATTGTGCTTAAATGGTTGATTTTAAGCGAATTTGTGATATTTGGAATTGTTGGGTTTGGGAATTAAAGAGACGTAAAAAGTGAGTTTTAGCGCATAAAATATTCTTGGATGTTCTTACGTTTATTTGTGCAGCTGAAATTATAAGTTCTATTGGTCCAAATGGCAATTGAAGGCCCAAAATAAGGTTTTATTTGGAAAATAATGTACAGATGGGCCAAACAGGCAACTTTTACCCTTACACCTCCCAATTTTCCTACATATACCCCTCTAAGCCAAACAGTAACCCTATTCTAAATACACCTCCAAAGTTTCCTGTTCCTACCCCTCCTAAACTAGACTCCACCAGATCATGCCACATGGCAATCTAATACCCATACATCTGACCACCAAGAAGTTGCCATGTCATTAATCCTATGCACACCAAATAGACCAACCACATGCTGCCACATCATTCCCCTCTGCCACGTCATCATCTTCCACAGGAAACCCTAATTCCCAATCCAAACCCTAGCCGCCATCATCACGCACAGCCGCCGTCGCACACCAACCACTGTCAACGTCCGCTGCTGCCGCGACCATCACTCCCGCCACCACAGCACCTCTCCTCCATTGACGCAAGCTCTGCACCGCATCATCGCACAACCCTTCTTCTCCATGGCCACCGCAACACCACGCTTATCGCGACCTTCTTCCACAGCCACCGTCATCTTCTTCGCATCGCTGACCCTACTAGAGAAAACACGCAGAAGCCCTTTCCCCAATCTGAAACCTTAATTGGGAGGGAAGAGCTCTGACACGTGGCAACGCATTATTGGCCGCATCCTTTCCCTGGTCAAAGCTGGTCAACAGGGGTTCTGGTGCAAATTTTGTAGAATTCTGAAGGGGCTAAAGTGTAGATAGAAGAAATTTCAGGGCATTTGTGCAATTTTGGAAAGTCAGAAAAGCTAAAAGATCGAATTCATTTGTTGAATTAATTTAATATGGGAATATCAACAGAAAATATCTTCCAAATAATTTTATAATTATTTAAATCTTTTAGTTATTTGGAAGATATAAGATAAAAGATTCTGTCAACTGAATATTCAAAGTCCAAGCCCAATCAAGCCCTATATAAAGAGACCCAGGGGAAGTAGAAAAGAACTTCACTTCATTCATTCATTCACCACTTCTCTCTCTCTTATTTCATCTTGTATTCAACTCCATTCATGGAGAGCTAAGCATCTAGGGCTATTCTGCTATAATTCCATTATGGATTCTAAGGTTAGATTGAGTTAATGAAATTGTTTATTTTGATTATTGATTTAAGTTGTTTTCTCTCTATGTCTTTCATCTCTCTATCAAATTAAAAGCAAAGATTTTTGCATCATAATGTGTTTGAATCTACATGCATATTGATTATATGAGTTCTAGGGTTTCTAGGTTTAATTGAGAATCTACTTTGATTTAATTTAGGAACTTTCATATGATTAAATGGTTTTTACTATCAATTGAGAAAGTACTTTGATTGGTAGTAATAATTTCAACTATAATAAATTGAGAATTTACTTTGATTGATTAGTTTTTAATTTGGTTAGGAGATTTAAGACTAGACATGATTAAACACAATAGGATTTGATTGAGAATGTACTTTGGTTGAATTCATTGCGAATAATCTAGAAAGGTTTTGCATTTGATTGAGAATTTACTTTGGTTAAATGCATGATCGCCCTCAAATTAATTAAGAATGTACTTTAATTAATTTGAAACTTAAATAATAATCAATTGAACAATTATCTGTTACTAACCGATGATGAATCTATCTTGGAAAAGTAGTGGAATTAGCCTATTTCATCATAACTGCTTTTAAGTTTCTTATTTGTTCTTTAAACCTTCTCCAATCATCATTTTTATTCTTGAACATTACATTGCATTCATAAGATTCAAATATTAAAAAGGCAATTCCGTATTCGTTGGGAGACGACTCAAGGTTACTTTAACCCTATCTACTTTCTTGAATACTACTTGGCAATATTGAAGTTGCCTTGAAAAGTAGTATTAATTTGATAACTTCAACGACAGCCTATCAGCGGTGAAATAGAGTTGAGCGGTGACTGCGATACTTGAATTGTGCACTTTTCCTTCCTTTTCTGAGTCCAACTCCTTGCTACTTCAACCACTAGTGCAGAATTGGCTTTTAACGTCTCCCCATAGACGTCCGTCCACAAAAGCCCCAACGTATATAATTGACCGGTGGCATATTCGTAAATAAGTGAAACTCGAGACGTCCGTCCTTGGTCGAGCTGGACGTTTATAATATTATAGACGTCCGTGGGATGAGGACGGACGTCTACTAGGCTCCCCATGTCAGCCCTTAAACGTCCGTCCTGGGGCGAGACGGACGTTTATAGTATTATGAACGTCCGTCTGGGGGGACGGACGTCTAGTAGGCTGAACAAGTGAACGTTTCAGTCCCCATGGTCAGCCCTTAAACGTCCGTCCTAGGGCGAGACGGACGTTTATAATATCATGAACGTCCGTCTGGGGGGGACAGACGTCTAGTAGGCTGAACAAGTGAACGTTTCAGTCCCCATGGTCAGCCCTTAGAACGTCCGTCCTGGGGCGAGACGGACGTTT